>JAOEHY010016094.1:28712-51718 GCA_025447955.1 Psilopsiagon aurifrons | reverse complement strand
GGGAAGGAGGGGGGATCAATAACACACATCAGCAAATTATTTGGGTTTGAATCGCAGGCAAGAAGCATGTCTTATGTGATCATTAGAGATAATTTAAAGGACAGATACAAGGCTAACGAGTGTGAAAAAGGACATGCTAGATGTCTCTCTTTTGTCAGTGGAAGTTAAGTAAAGCAAGGTCTAAAAACCTCAAAACTATTGTATTGCTTCAAGCCCAGTTCTGTTAACAGTTATAGCATGTCTGGTTTTGAGGGCACATTTCTGTATCTATTCAGGGAGAGCTCCTTTAATTCTATATCCTGAGCCCAAAAATCACAAAACCCACCCCCACCCCATTCTTCTTCTTTGGGTTGTTTCAACTTAAAAATGACAAGTGGAAATTGAGCAGGCAAACTCTCACTTTTAAGAGGCACAAAAAATTCAGACAATGCAGTAAACCATGATGACATACTAACAAGCCTGAAATTAGAACAACTGCTGTTCAACTGGTGTTTAGCAAAACCTGCTGTAATAGAAATCAAGACAAGATGAGAATTCTGAAGAAAGACTTTTTACAAGGGCATGTAGTGATAGGACAAGGGGTGATGGCTTTAAATTGACAGAGGGGAGATTTAGGCTAGGTATTCAGAAGAAATTCTTTACTAGGATGGCAGTAAGGCACTGAAACCAGTTGCCCAGAGGTTGTGGATACTCCATTTCTGGAAGTGCTCAAGCTTGTCCAGCATCAGAATACAGACACCTCCTCTGCCAGATAAAGGCAGGAAAATAGAGAAGGGAAAACAAAAAAGAAATACTGATCTATCAAAATATTTATCCATCAAATTGTTATACATTAACCATGGAATGTGCTATGAATGTTCAAACTAATGCACTGTCTGACACAGAAACACCACTAAATTATCAGCTAACAAAGAGACAAGTTAGTCTGTCAGCTCTACCACATCTGACACTTGGTTAGCCCATGGGATCAAGACTTCAGACAAAATTAAGGTGCAGTTTTGGGCTGAATACCAAGTTGCCTTCTCCTCCACTGCCCACTCCCTCCCCCTCAGAAAAGAGGACGAAACCCATGGCATTTTAAGATTCTGCGCTTGAAATTTTATGGTAGAGCTATTAGTTCAAAAGAAAAAATAAAACTTTTAAATGTCACTCCCAACTATTTGGCAATAGATAAGAAAGTCACACCGAGTTCACCACCCCCTACACTCTCAGAAAAAATGATTCCAGAAGCACAGTTACCACCTCAGTTATAATTCCACAGTTGAGCTACTAAAATTGTAGAACTGAAGAAAAAGCATTACTGAAGATCTTATTTACCCAAACATAGCCAAGAAGATTCTGATGTCTTCCAGGATGTACCAGCAGAAGCAGCACATTTTACACAGCCAAGACAAAGACAAGCACTGTTCATGACTAGGCCATTCCTACCATCCTGCAAGAGGAATATTTCTGACCACATGGAAAGTGATACAAAACCAAATAAATACATACAAATAAAAGTGCAACAAATTCTCCCAAGGTAAACATGAGCTTATGGCCCTAAAGACTTAAAGGGTCGGTTGCCCCTGTACACAAGGGTAAAAGCAAAAAAGAGGCAAGAAAGATAAAGAAAGATGAAGAAACAATGCACTTACTACATAGGACAGCACCTGATCAGGAGTTGCTATTACACAACGCAGAAGAAAACGACAACAACAAGCCGGGCAAAGCAGTACATGCAGTAAAACCACCACTTCATCAATGCTGTGCCTGGCTTCAGCAAGAAGCACCCCAGCGCTAACCCCTGAGTGGTGGCATCAGTAAATGGGCACCAGACTGGGGCCAATTCCTGGCATTTACCAAAGGCCATCTGGTTGGTCAACATCAGAGGATCTGCCAACAGGGCTGGCCTAGCCCAGTCAGAATTTGTACATACTACAGAAGGGGATAAAGTTCCTGTGGTGCACATAAAGAATTTGGTGGTGAAGACAGTCTGGGTTATTCCTGCTTCAGTTAAAGGCAAACCCACTCATGGGATTGCTTTTGCTCAGGGTTGGTGCTGCATGGGTCTGATTATCTTTGTTTGACTGTACAATATAAGAGAAAGGCATTCAGTCTCTGAGGGAATCAGCCATTGTAGAGATGATCTATCACAAGCCAGATGCCCGGAATGCATCCATAGATCCAGATGAAGTTGAATGTACACGACCCATGTGGCAAAAATTTACATGGAATGCACCATCATCATATGCCCACTCATTGGCTGCAATAACCTGGAATGATATAGTACCACCAACAGTGGACAAAATGATTCATCAGCTCCAAGGTTTCAAAGACAATCTCACGCCTTCCATTATTTCAACTGCAGAGAAACTACCTCAGGAGTTCAAACAATTGAGAGATGATCTATCTGACCTGTCCAGCTCCCCATGTGTACAAACCCAAGTCTCACCTATTAATAAAAGGCAACCTACTGCCCAAGAAAGAAGATACAGCATGTGTATGCCTCGGGACACCCTGTGGTTTTACCTGCGGGATCATGGAGAAGACATGAGGAAGTGGGATGGAAAACCTACCTCAGCTCCGGAGGAAAGGGTGCGTGAATTCAAGAGGAGAAAAAAGGTCAAGGATGATCATGCCATGAAAGCTTCAGTCTCTGGTAAGCAGGTTCCCAGATGGAGTGGAAGACTCCACTTAAGAAGACTTAAGCATGGCTGCAAAGACTTCCCAGGCTAGTCACAAGGCATCATACCCAGTTAATCCCTACAGCTCTGCCACTTACCCAGCTGCAAGCCAAACCTAAGCCCACCACTCTTCTTAGGTAAACTCCTTTCTCTTCTTCCAGGGAAATGGTTCTTTATAGTTCCAGTATTAATAAAGCAACACAACTTTCTTACAAGCCCCAGCAACCCAGCACTAAGAAGCAGCAGCTACAAACAACCTCCCCTCCAAGAGGGGGCAAAGTTTACAACCCACTGCATTAGTGTAAACCATTTTCACCTGTAATAGGAGCCAACGTTCTGTAGTGCTGCTACCTGCCATTGCAGCACCATTTCAGCACAGGAGGTTAAAGTCCAGCACAGGAGCAGAACACACAGCTGGGAATTAGTCTAACTCATTTCTTTACTGCAAACATGGCAGGATTGTTTATTTATTTGTTTAAACCTCCCTAAAGCATCAAAACCCTCCAGAATAAACATAACAGTCCCTGAGCCAAAGCACACTCGTAATCATAGTTCCTATGCTGTCAGCTGGCCTCTGTTGAGCTGTCTCAGCTTCAGGGACACACAGCTGGAACCAGTTAGGCTGCCTAAAGCTTTCAAAACAGCTGCTCTTTACTCTGCATAGCACTGGAAACATACAGATCAAAGCAGTAGTTATCATCTCTGGTGTGGAAACTAAGGCAGGGAAATAGTTTCCTGTATATTGATTAGGATAATCCTATAGCTTTTTAAGCAGGATCTACACAGCTTCTCTTCTGTTACCACATTCCCACCCCCCGGGGCTATTTCCTTTCCCTTATCCTTTGTAGCCTATTTTACTTCTCACCCGATCCTGTTGCTATGCCAAGCCCTTAAAAAAAGAAATACCCTACTTTTCTCTTTCCCAGACAATATTACTAAAACTCTGCGGTTAAGGGCAGTAGACTTTCCCTTTCACATGCTTGCTCCAGAACTGCATTAAGGAGCAATCGGGCAACCAGTAGCAGGCCGTGAAAAATGAGGAAGGGAAAATCAATAGGTAAAGGCAGTAATTCCTTATTCCAGTAAAACAACAGTAGGAATAATGCATACAACTGCAGGCTTAATTATCCCTGTGCTCTTACGGTGGGATTTCAGGGAGAGTGAGTATACCTGGTCTATTTGGACCGCTGTAAAATTCATTCCTGTAAATCCCAATCGTGCAGAAAAACTGGGTCAGCCTGGTTTTCTTAAAATGCATCAAACCAGCCTCTTATCCTGAGGTGCTCTCTCTAGACAAAATGCTGTCAAAATTCAATGGCTCTTTAGATACTGCTTCATCCAAAAGACAGGGACCCAGCCCTAACAGCACACAAACTTCACCTCCAGTAAGGCATTCAGTGATGCAGCAGTCCACTTGCTTTCACACATGCACATAGGCATATTCTCCTGATCACCTCATTGCATGTTTGGCACTACAAACTGTCACTTCATGCAATACTGAATCCATATGAATTTAAAAAGAGCTTCTTCATGACTGTGTGCGTATACATGAAATAAGATTTCAAAATTCAGAACTTGTGTGAATGTCGGCGTCATTCATAAATCATGAACGAGGCTTCTTTAATGCAGGGTAATTGCCACACATTTGCAGCACTATGCAGAAATGTAATATTTACATAGAAATGCCTTACTAAAATGTCAACATTATAAAGCCTACAAGCAACTGATTAGGTTGCTTTGGATGAGAACTTTAGCAGATATGAAGCAACACAGCTTTTTTTGATGCTGACAGAGGCAGTCCAATTTACTAACTGTAAATTGTAACTATTTTTCTGCTGCTTTCTTGTCCTTGGTTGCATACACTGTGGAGCATGTTTACCTGCACATCTTATGAAGACTAAAAAATAACAAATAAAATCTTGCAATGCAGTTCAGTTTCATTCACAAGTCACTACAAATATTTACAGACAGGAAAAATTGGGGGGGGGGGGATGTTAATTATGTTATTATGGCTAAAATCAGGAAATTATGACCAAACCAATCTATTGCAGAAGATACAAATCATGTTTCAATTTGAAATGAACAATAACTGCAAACTTCCCCCCCCCCTGTGCTTTCTCAAACTACCTTGTACCTCTGTTACAAAGAAGATAAAAACCTACATACTCTGAACAACATAGATAGGCAGACAAAATTGAGACAGCCTGGGAAATCAAAAATTCTCTGTTTGGAATTGAAAGGAAATCCTGCAATTCACTTTAAAATGTTTTAAGCTTAATTTTGAAACTGTTTAATTTCAGCCAATTACATATGCAAGCTTAACTTCTACATTACAACCAAAATTACTGTCATCACAAATACAGTAGTAATTGTTGCAAACAGTGAGATTTTTACATCTGTTGGTTCCAGTTCTTGTTGACATTTATAAACTTATATAAATCACTGTACATCGAGACAGAGAGGACAGGGAGTTGCTGTTTATTTGTTGTTGTTTGCTTTTGAGGGAAAGAGAAACAACTTTCTTTATTTTTCCTTCCTTTGCTCCTGGCAGTTGTGGTTCACAGACCCCACAGAAGATATCAATTTACAGACATGGTAGATACAACTCTGTGCAGCTTGGTGGAGAGGATAGCGATTTTACAGGTCCTGCTATTACATGAATTTCTATCTTAATGTTGTTTGTTCCTGTTGGATCAGAGACCTGCATAGCTAGAAGATTCATATTCAGATTACACATATTACTGGATAAAGTGAAGAGGAAAAATAACAAGACCAGCACACTTCGTCAAATATATGTTAAATAAATCTTTAGCAATGAGATCATACAAACAAGCCCAAATGAATGTGTGCTCATCTAACGCCTATAACCCAGTTCCAGCTGGGATATAGTTCAGGAGGTCTTCCTCAAGTTTTTACAGCTTATTCTGCTGGGGACAATCCAGTATGCAGCCTTCTCTAGTGAAACATTTCTTTCATATCTTTACATATCTGATCTCTTGCTTTATTTTCCTTTATTTCATCTTTATGAAAGTGATGCAGGAATTCAAACGGAGAAGCAAAGATCCTCCATGGATTTCACGTGTACACATAGAATTTTGAAGTCAGTTGTAAGAACTCCTTTATTTAGACTGACAGAATGGTTGAGGGGTAAGGGACCTCTGGAGGTGATCTTTCACAAGGGAAGTAGCAGCAGGACAAGGAGAACAGCTTTAAAATTAAAGAAGTCAGATTTAGATTAGATATGAGGAAGAAATTCTCTACTGTGAGGATGGTGAGGCACCGGAACAGCCTTTCCAGAGAAGCTGTGTCTGCCTCATCCCTGGCAGTGTTCAAGGCCAGGTTGCACAGGGCTTTGAGCAACCTGGTCTAGTGGAAGGTGACCCTACCCATGGCAGGGGGTTAGAACGAGATGACCTTTGAGGTCCCTTTCAACCCAAACTGTTCTAGGCTTCTACGATCTGGTCCAAGCCCCTGCTCAAGTACAGCCACCTAGAGCTCTCTGTTCAAGACCATACACTTCTTAGCTAAATTAATGTTGCTTTAAAAGTCCTTTCTTCTAGAAGCATCGTAAAGAAACCTTATCTCTTTGAGACTTTCTGGGGTACAGCAGATCGCTGAAGCACACATTTTATCCCTGCTTCCTCCTGCAGTCAGGGGGTTTCAGACATATTCTGTAAAATAATCTCTCATAAACTCCATAACATTGCTCCTTCGTTTTTTAACCCCAGTTTGCACAACTGAAAATTAGAATTCTATAGTAGTTTCATAATAACTCTGTATTTAGGTATTAGAGAAAAAGAGTAGCTATACAACGTTTCTGGTGGTTCCTTTTTTCAATTTACGTTGAACAGATTCTGAAAGATGTACTGCAATTTACTAACAGGTGATTAACTTGGGGACTGATGTGCCTACATTTCCTTCCTATGCCAGAGTTTGGAATTTGGTTGACCAACCATTTGTTCCCTTGGAGGGAGTTTTAAAGTATATTAGCTAATTGTTTCAGCTAACATTTGCAAAAAGGCACAACTTCTAGATTAGCCATGAGGACGAGGCTCTGCTCTCATCTGTTCCTGTGTAAGAAGCTGCCTGGCTTGTAAAAGCACACGCACTGTGGCCATTTTCATGCTACACTGCACTGGGGCAAAAGCCTTCTCACAGTTATCATAGAAGAAAATCACTTTTCTGCAAGTAGATCTTAAACCTGAAAATGAGAAAGAAATTAGGCTTTAGACATCAGTAGGATGCATTTCAGCATGGAAAGTGACCAAAGTTTGGTAACACCAACTTAGACCTAACTCTAGGGCACACAAGCAGCAAGCTTTAGTTTGTTTCCTATGGGCTCTTAATGGCTCACCTTTTCTAATAACTTGAAATATGTTGACCAATTATGACCATAAAGACATTCTATATTATGACCATAAAGATTGCAAATGTGATCAATCAATCCTACCAGCTCTGAAAAAAAAAAAAATAAAACAAAATAAACCAAAAAAAAAAACCCAAACAAAGACAGCTGGTGCAGCTTTCTTGATGTTAAATTTACCAAAAGGCAGCAAAAATACAAATTCTCCTTTTGAAAAAGTAGTATGCAGATGGGCTTACATCTCATAAGAACAACAGAAAAGACAAACTACAAACTGCACTGCTGAGGCACTGCTTCTGACTCAGAAGGCTGAGCACTGCCCACTGAGTCACCAGAGCTTCAAGCCTGCTGCCAAGTCCTCCCATCAAAACACCTTATAGTTCTGGGAACATCACCGTGGCATTCACTTTAAGAGTTGTATGACTTAACACTATGAAGGACCAAATTCTTTACTAGCATAATTCTGCTGACTTCATGAGAGGTGTGGCAGCAGAGAATTCAAATCACAATTCACAGTGTGGTCATGGAGCCGAACATTTGTACTGAAAAAAAAGATGAAAAAATACTTGCTGTGCCTGGCTCTGCGAAACTCATCAGAAGAGATTAAAAACAACATTCAGTGACAGTGCCTTCAACCATAACATGGTCTTTATAATAATAAACAGGTCACCAGAAGAGCTTTTGGTCATAGATATGTTAAAATCACTAAACTGTAGTACAACTACTATGGTTACCACACTAGAAATAGAAGAGGGATTGAAAAAAAAAATAGACTTCAAAAATTACTGTCCTCCTCATTAGCAAAAATCTACCAAGGACACTTGCATTCTTGCATTGCTTACTGGTACTCAGAACCCAGTACTCTAAAACCTTGAATTATGATGTGACATTCTCAGTCATACTCATCTTCACCATCATGTCACCATCTGTGAGCTTCCTGAAAAAGCTGTGCTTGAATTCATTGAAGGAAGAGGGTTTTATTAGTAGTAAAACATTTGGAGGAATAAAGTATCTTTTGGATGCCCAACTTTAATCTTTAGTGTTGGTAATGCCTTTTTTGGCAGAGTTCTGACAAAGGCTACAAAGAAGGTTGTAGAAGAGGTCTCTGAAGGCCTCTACAGTTCAGCGTTCCTTACATATGGGGAAGAAGATGGATAGAAGGATCCTTCAGACCATGACAAATCATGCTGACAGGAAGACTCATGTTACATTGTTCCTTACAATGTACTACCATCACTCACTATGGGTCCCTCCTGCAAAAGGGACGAAGAACAGCTGCTGGACTGTGACATGCCAAAGCAACCAAAGGCTTTATCCTGCCTTTAGACCTCAGCTGGCACACAGGTGAAGGCAGGATTCAGAGTCATCATCATCTCAGAACCAACATCTGGAAACAAAAGGCTAGATCTTGCAGCTGCAGTAGCTGGATCACTACGACGGCAGTGCATTGGCAGTATAAAACAGAGCTGATTCTATGCGCTCCGTAAGTGAATCAGGTTCAGAGCAACAGGGGATCAGTGGTTTGCTTTGCATGATTTTGATTTTTTTCTCCTTATTAAAAATAGTGAGAGTTGAAACCCACTCTTTAGTGAGAAGGGTCTTTAATCAAACAAGGGTCCATTGCAAAAAAGTTCAACGGTGCAACAAAAGTTGCACAAACCAGTGAGCCATCCAGTGATTTAGTTTTGGGAATTTCCATCACTGCCTACATAAACAAAGCTAAAGTTTTGTGGCAGCTGCTTGTGTTTCAATTATTTCTTTCAGGATCTCAAAGTTCAAAATCACATTCTAGAGAATCAACTGGCAGAAGGAAATTATTTCTAACAGCCCATCAACAGAAGAGGCCACGTTATTATTATTAATTACTCATATTGCCATAGAATCTAATTGTCCCAGCCAAGAATAGAGACTCAATGTGCTCATTCAATACAAACAGGAGGGCAAGTGCTGGCCTTGCCCTGCAGAACTTGCCCTCTACAAACTCCCAGTCCAAGCTCCACATTAACCATTGCCACCTCTGCAAGAAGCCTGATTGGGTGCTCAACACCCATGGGAGATTTCAGACAGCCCAAGTTCCCAAAGAACTACAGAAGTCACACCTCAAAAATTTAAATGAAGATTTCCACATATTCTCACTATAAAGGGCATCCCACGTGCTGGAGCTCAGTACAGTAACTTTTCCCCATGCAGCAACAGGAACAAGGGGTACTTTGTGGGGTGAGGCTACCCAGAGACAACAGACAAGGAGAAGTGAAATGCATTCTTTGCATGGAGAGGCGGCTGGAATTCAGCCTACCCCCGCAATGAATGACCAGACATGGAGAAAGAACAAAGAGAAATGAAACCTTTCAACCAGCTGTAGGGGTCAGTAAATGCTCATGTGAAAATCTCAGTCATGGCACAGAAGAGTCATGGCTGGGAAAGGGATAAGTGGCAAGGAGTAGGAAGACTGGAATGGCAGCTTCCAGAGGGGGAGAGGGCAGAGCAGAAATAGCAGCTGAGGGTGAGAGACAGCAGTGTGCTCTGCCATCCCAGGTACTTTCATGTGTTCTGGGATCACCAAAGTATGTGGGAGAGGGATCACAAAAGGATGGTAGGTCAAAGGGGGCAGCTGCACAGCAGTCAGGATGCAGGTGAAGAGAAATTGATGGTCTCTAATGACAAGGGCTTTGCCACTGACACGCTGCCAAATAATGAATTCAGAAACAAAAGAGGTTTCTGTAAGTTTTTCACCCTCATTTTTCCTTAAGTTTTGACTGTGTTACAATAGAAAACCTATCAGCAACACCATTCCTAAATGGCCTTCCTGGTCACACTGGCACCAGTGGGAGATACTGCCAGTGCACATACTGGTCCACTGACTCCAGGGCAGTTGATCGCTCTGCCTTTTTGGCTGACCAGCTTTTTGAAATGGAAGGATCTTTGGAAGATAAACGATTGGACTAGATCAAAGAAAAACCTGTTTTCTTTATGATTTATCTACAAATTTCCTGTGAAATTATGGCTGAACAGCCAATTTCTTCACAGCTTCTGCACCTCTATTACTCATCTGAAAATTTCCCTTATTATTCTTTAATGTCAAATCCCTGACAAGTTTGTCTATTTCCACTGTAAAATCTCTAATCTTCTACTTACATGCCTGAAACTCATTGTGCCAAGCATTGCAGAATCCCAAGGTGCTACTATCATGTAATAAATAACAATTTATCTCACCCTACTGATCTCTAGTAGGCAAAACAGCAGCTCATGAAACAAGCAGCATTTTGATTTTTCAGACTGTTTCTGCTTTGAGTGCAGTCTGTCCTTTCACAGTGTAACAAAGAACTAGGCCTGTTTACTAATGAAATTACTTTTTAATAACTACAAATTGTTTTATGCTGCTGCTCTCATTACTGCTATGTACAAGTGACACCTGTCGGGCACATGCCAGCAGTGGCTCCTCTAGTGAATTTTATTTCACAAGAAGCTCTTCTCGCTAAAGACCCCAACCAATGTCAATGACTGTTGAGGCTGGATGCAGTACTCATCCCTCTGGCAGCAGCCAAGGTCATGCTGACTCACTCCCTCTGGCTTTTCCCATGCATCCATACAGTGCCAGTGTTCTAGTAAGTGCTCGGCTATTCATAATACTGTCACTTGCAAAGCTACAATTTCTTTTTCTTTCTCCACAGACAGCAAAAAGCATTGAAATTCAAGCTCCTAAAAATCCTTATCAGATTTTGGACTCCTTTTCAAGCAGCAGGTTACTTTCTGCAAAAAAAATAAAGTGATAAAAGACTTGAAATAGAGGCCTTTCATTCTTAACCATATTGCTTCCCTAGAGAAACAGCTGAGCTGAGGAGCCTGACAGGGAAGAGTCTCTGCCACAGGGTTTTGGGGCAGAATTAAGTATCCCCTTTTCCAGACCCACTTCTTCAGGGTGCAATAATCAATAAGCAGATCCATAGGCAACAGCAAGAAAATAGCAACTCTCAGTGTCAGCTGTCGACGCCTAACTCAAGTTTTCACAGGTAAAGAAACAAGATGCCGCATTTCAAGAAGAATCTTACAAATAGGAGATCTTCACAGCATAAAATATGTGCACAGAATGGTCTTTTAACTGCAACTCTTCCTGTTATACTCAGGGAAAGGGTTAGTTACACCCAAAGAAGGCTTATATGCTCATTTCAGATGTGTTTTCTCATCAGCCTAATGTGCTACAAAAGCAAATTCAACAGCCATAAGACATAGGCATGACTCCAAATGTCTCTAATGTCAGCCCAAGGAGCACTGAGCAAAATACTTTTCAACCACCAAGTGCTAAAGCTATATTTAAGGCAGCTTGCATTTTCTATTCTTGAACAAATATCTCTCCACAAGCAAGAAGGCAGAAAACACTTGAAATCACAAAACAGCATTAAATAGATTGCAGTAAGCTTTTTTTAAGCCAGAAGCCTAAATGTGTATCCCAAAATCTACATATAATCACCCAGACAAGTGTGATCCATAATTTCAAAGTTTGTGCTCAAAAAGAAGTCATCTTGGTTTCAATACAAGGTTGCTCAGCCTGCTTAATAAAGCAAACCCAATGTTTTCCATGATAACTAAAACACAGACTTTAGTGTCCAAATATCATTTCAATATGGATTGTATTTTAGGAATAATAAACATCTAAGCATACAGAGTGTCACTGTAACTTAAAATTCAGCACATATGGAAAAAATATTATCACTCAACTATGTTGTTTCTGATTTGCTACTATTTTTATTCAGCTGAGCTTACAGCACCTTAAGTGAAAGCCTTGTTATTATCAGATGGCAACCATCAGCCCTTAGCTGGCCGAAAAAATAACAACTTACCTAATACCCAAGAAATGGAATTACCTAATGCCCAAAGTAATGCGCTCCTAACAGATGTCATGTACTTCCATCTCCCATACTGGTATACATAGACAATGATATTCCATCTAACTACTGTTTCTCTTATATATAGCTATATATCATACACTTTCTTTTACAGAGGAGTCCTTGTTACCATATCCTTATATTTTACTTCAAAATTTGTCACCAAGTACCCAGACTTATGACTGAAATTTAATGGATTAGTAATTGATCTAGTGCACATTTTTAGCTAACTGCAGATGGAAGATACATGTCAGCTGAAAACTCTTTCATTACAGCTCTTCCAGGTTTCTGCTGGGTTTTATGTTTGTTGTTCTGGGTTTGTTGTTTGCTTTTTTTTACTTTGCCCTTACATATCTGGGGCTAGCCAAATGCATGCACATGATCAGTTACTGAAGCTCAGCAGAGTTATGAAAATTCATCAACCTGCAAGAATAAGCTGATGTTTGAGATCCAGTAATTACAGTTATGCCAGTTCTCCGTTTTTCAGAGGGAAGAAATCTGAATTCTCAATTTATAACAGATTTTATCACTTACATCTTGATGACAGTGCTGTTTGCCAGCAGGTGATGGGAACAGACTCAACAATTAAATCATTGCTCTGGTTTATCTTTTGCTTACCCATATAGCCAGGGCTTCAACACCGGTCTTCAGTCATACCTGCTATAAATGATCCTGAGAAATAGCACTCTTCACATGAGGTATTTAAATGAAACCTTTCCTAACTGTTTGTAGGTGGGAATCACAGTTATCATAGAAAGAAAGGAGGAATGCGAATGTTCCCCTCAAGTAAACCTGAATGAGCTTTGCATGTTTGTCACTGCTGTGCAAACACCTGGAATTATCCAGACCACTGCAACCTTCTAATGCTTTGTACAAACTCTGTGAGGTATTCAGGGCATGAGAAAAACTCCTACCCACAACAAAAAAAATAAAGAACAAACCAATTTTTTTTTCTTTATTAATATTATGAAATGTACAAGTTACAAGCTATGAAGAGCACATCTTTAACAAGAGGAAGCAGATTCAAGTTGGGCAACAATTGTATCCTGGACTAGCCATCAAATTGAGAACTAGAGCTTATGCCTAACAGACAGTTTAACCCAGCTGTGAACTTTCCACGTCCCTCCATACCAAATGCTCTAGTCCTCAGAAGACCCAAATCTCCAAAAAGTTGAGAGCTCTGTCTTGCTGACAATGTGGAGCCAGGATTCCGTGCACTTTGGCATCCTGCATCTTGCCGTGTGGATCTGAGTAGACAAGACTCCAGTCCTAAGCAAGATTAAATCCAAATCATGCTGTGTTCATGTTTGGCCAACAGCCAAGCTTTTATAAATGAATCATTTCACCAAGCCACCTGTTCCCTTTGCCTGACCCAAATTCTTATTGTTATCCTTTGAGGCTCACTGATCCTCTTCCCTCTTCCTATCTGAGCTTTACAAAGACAGACAAGGAGTTGGTTATCCTCCTCCAAGTATCCAAAACAGAAGTCAAAATTGCAGCTGTTAACAACTTCCAGCTTCCCTCCATGGATGTAGTCATTAGTCAGCAATGACAGGCAGCACTTCCCAGTTTATTTGCAGTACTCCAACTTTTAAATCCATCCAGAGTAACTAGGGGAACCAAGGAAAGGCTGTTTGTTGTGCATAAACTTCCCAAGAGTGCATACCTAACTGGTGACATTGTCCCTGCTAACTCCTCCTAGCCATGCATCTCCTGTGCACTCTAAGAGATCACAAAACTAAGCAAACACAGATGAAAAAACAACAGCAAGGAAAAATAAAGTTTATATGATTTAGTTGAAATGTCCCCAGAATTGATTGATTGAAGTGAATGGTAACCAACTGGTAACTGAGGACATTGTCTATGCTTCTTGATTAAGACCAGTACTGCATATATTACTACTAGAAAACTAGTACACTGGTAAACTAGTTGCTGTGTAGATGGCTTTAACACATCTGTACAGGCAAATTAGGTGTGATTCAGAGTGAGAGCAACGGATAAAGTATGGCAGGACTGTAATGGGCAATGGGCCACACTCCTGGCATTGATCATAATGGCTCAATGCATTATCTAACCTCACTGGGCATCAATTTTCCTGTCTGGGGTTAAATAAATAAGCAATCCCAGAAACTGTACAATAATAATAATTTTTTAAAGGTTGATTTTTTTACAAAACCTTATGAGAAGGTCTATCTTCCTCCTGTGTACACACGCAGCCAGCCCAATGTTAAAGCTGCCTTAAAAATGATCTTTGCAAGGATTATTTTAATGGTGAAGCTGCTACAAAGCAGAGCTGACAAATCCTCTGCTCTTTAATTTTCAGCCTAAGCTAAAACAACATTTCTAAGTATTTTTAGGATTTTCTCATGTCATTGCAATATGTGAGCAATACATGAGCATGGTAAGAAAGCACCGTCTGCCACAAATGGCTACATTTCTTACATTCACACAATGACAAAATGGGTCTTTAATATAAAAAAATCAGCACCATGTCTTACAGAGCAGCAAATCAACACTAATTAAGATGTAGGGCAAAGACTGGGGGAAAAAAAAAAGACCTAAAAGTATATAAATCACAGACAGGAGTCGAATGCTGCACAAGAATGAGAGGCAGTAAACGACGGGCTGCAGACAGAGATGGAACCACAAGAGGGATGCAAAAAAGGGAGTGGACCAATTTCAGTCTCGGTGAAAGCCTTTTGGTGTTAATAGTTTTCACAGGTCTGACCCAAGACCATAGATTTAGGACAGTGGCCTGCTTTTCTTTTAACTATTAAGTTAATTAAATTTTGATAGTGAAAGAAATCAAGAAACACAAATATTATAATCCCGAAATTATTTTTAATGTTACCCTCTGCAGAGAAGTAGAGTCCCCTTTGAAACACTAAACTGCAATCTATCTTAATTTCTACCTACTTGCTTCATCTTTAGCACCTACCCTTGCTGAGATGTATTTTTCACCTTCTAACTAGCCCTAACTACTTCCATCTGTAGCTGGTCTGTACTCATGGAACACTTTCACAGCACAGTATGAAAAATTGGTGGTTTCTCCTCATAATCATCTGCTGCTAGTGATGCAAGTGGGTAAAGCGACAAAGTGCACATTCATGTCTCTACATACCATAGCAATTCCTCTAAATTAGGAAAATAGTTTCCCCCATAAATAGTGTTGTTGAGTTCACAAGGAAATGAGGAAAGAAGAGGGCTATGAAAGTCATGCCACAAATGTAAGACAATTCAGTAGAAATGAATGCACGCTTTTCAGTCTCTGCCATTATAAATTAAAATCATCCCTATGAAAAAAAAAAAAGTACAGTACAGAATTGTATTAAATTAAACATTACCCCCTCAGGTATCAGACAAATAAGGAAGGGAAACCCATAGCAAAGGCAACTCTGCAGCAAAGCCCTACAATGTAGCAGACCCATGAGGGATGCAGGACCAAGTGATAAATCATATTTTATTCCCATTGACCATTTGCTAAATGCAACACCAATGCAAAAACATTGGAGCAAATGAGGTGTTGAAGAATGAACATATTTAAGCTCATTTGAAAACCTGAAAGGTTGCTCAAAAAGAAAGCTCTTTTTGCTAGAAACCCTCAATACAGCCAGAAAAACATATGATCTTACATGCATTTTCCTCCAATTCCATAAGGTATACAAAAGTTGCCCAGGTGCAAATTTACACTCTGCGTTTGACTTTGAGAATGCTCCTCATTACACCATGATGAATGTTCACAAATTACTGGTTTATGCCAAATTTTATTTTCTCCACCATAGTTTTTGCCCCTAGTTGCAGTTTCAATAAAGCCAGGTGTTCGATCAGCTGTTGTGAATGCAGACTGCATGCACACCCCTAAAAAAGAAAATCCGCAATGCAATACAGAAGGAAAGGAAAAATATTCAACCTAAAGAAAGGTGAAAAGATGACAGCAAAGTATTTTTTTAATCCATTCCAAAAGGCCTAATTCCAAACAGACGTGGACCTTTAGATTAAAAGTGAACCTTAATTTTACATTCTCAACTCTTAGACAGGAAGTAGTTCACAGTAATAATGCCTGTCTCACACATTAACATCTCAATCAGTTACTTTATATTGGTACTAATCCAGTATTTTCTAGAAAACCTATGGAAAATAACTTTTTCCTGACAAAAAAATCCATTTGCAACTTCCCGTTAGCTCTGAGGAGTTCAACCCAGATGGCTGATTCAATCAGAATTCCTCATATTAGAGAGGGATTTCTTAAATGAATGAGTGAAATAAGGAAATAATTTAACTATTGGGAGAAAAAAAAAAAACATTTATATAGATTTATTTTAGGAGTACATGAGCCCCCAGTGTTTAAAGCTGACTATCATTGTTTAAGGTTTGGCTGCTGTAGGAGGACTAAAATCACATGTTTATCTGTACTGGCTCACAAGGATACAATGCAATTACTGGAAGGTTCATCTACATATTTCTTTGCTGCCAAAGCTCCAGCAATAGCTCTAATTTCCCCTAAGATGATTTCAGCTGCTTATGTTTTCTGTAGGCTAATGCACAGGATTCATTTCCTCTTAGAGGAAGCAATCCTGCTGTAATTTGATGAGCATCTCTTAACATTGGTGCTTGTTTGAGCAGCTCATCCCATCCTCATCTTTCTTCGGCATCCATTCCTACTCTTATGTTGACTTTATGGCAATACAGGTAAGTGTGGTTACCTGAACTGGTTCAATCTGGGTTACAGATAGCATACACCCCCTCCTCAGTTATTTTTAACTAAGGTCATTTTTCTACCCCGGTGTGACAGTATGAACAGTTGCACAGCTGAGAGCCAGAACAGGGGCAGAATGACAAAGGGAGATGCAGAATTGTCTTGCTGAGAGATGAGCACATCAAACTATATCTTCAGTAACCTTAGGTCAATGCAGGCTTAATGACAAGGATAAAAAAATGATATTCAAGCATGAAGTGAAGCTATGGCTCAGCTAATGGTCACTATTTCCAGGCAGCATGCTGTTATGCATTGAGTAACTCACAGCAAGCTGCTACCAAAATTTCACTAGGCACAGCGGGCACACTCAGAGACCTTGTGCTGTTCAAGGTCCCTTGCTGTCTTCCTCCTTTCTTCTCTAGTCCAAACTCCTACCCACAGCAGTCAGCTCTAAGCTCAGACCACCTCGTTTGGGCTGTATCCAGCTGGGGCTTGAAAACCCCCATGGAAGGAGACTGCACAGCCTCTCTAGGAACCTATGGTACTGCTTGTGCTCAGGGGGAAACAGGTCTACCTGAAACCCCGTCCAGTTTCAGTTGCCTCTCATCTTACCACCATTCACCACTGTGAAGAGCCTGCCTCCACAGTAACCTCCTTGTATGTAAGAGCAGGCTGCTGCTTGGTCCTCTACAGCTTTTTTTTCCTAGGCTGAACAAGCTCAGCTCCCTTAGCCTCTCGTCACAGCACTGGTGCTTCAGCTCTTGACCATTTTGGTGGCCCTTTGTTGAACTCCAGTTTATTTGTGAATTTATTGCATTAGGGGAGCCCAAAACTGGATGCTGTTTTCTAGATGGAGTCTAACAAGTATCAACTTGAAAGTTATAATAATTTCTATCAACCTACAAGCTTTGCTTCCGCTAAAACCAGGATGCTGTTAGCCTTCTCAGTGTCAGGGCACACTGCTGGCCCATGCAGAGCTTGCTATCCCTCCAGGATCCCCAAATCCATTGCCATAGACCTGACTCCCAGTCAGCCAGTCCCCAGCCTGTAATAATTGAATGAAAGCTTTGCAAGATGCTGCTTGCTTTTGCCAAGGTATTCCTTATAAGAGTACCCCCCAATATAAACTTCTCTTCCATTATAACTGCATAACTTAGAGACAGAGATAGTGTTGAATGGGTTCTGGAGGAGAAAATGCTGCAAAGAGCAGCTGAGTACTGTCCCTCCAGGTCTGCAGCTCACTCACTCTTGCCCTTTCCTCATCTTTGAGCTGCGTGCTAGGCAGCAGGGCCTTTCTGAGGGACACAACATGAACACATACCAAGGACAAACTGTTGAGATCAGGTCAATCTGAAAATGTTCAGCCTCATCTGGCACAAGCCCACAGACATTGTCACTGGAAGGAGTTGTAAAGGCATACTGAGTTACATATTTGGGACACATTCAGCTTTGGTGAAAATTCAGAACATCTCATTGGGATTTATGAGCTTCTCTAAGCATCCTGTGATGCAGACAGGTGTATAGAGCAATTCCCATTTAAGAATGCTGTACTGGGATAGGGAGTCTCCCCCTCTTCTGTCCTTTTTGCACCCAGAGAAGTCCCACCAACCATACATGTCAAAGATGGGAGAGGCGGAGGTGACTCCAGTAACAGATGTGCAAGAGTCTTTGGAGAACAGTGAGAAGCAGTGGGGGCAGCAACATGGCAGAAGAGTGGAGAGATAGAGCTTGAGTCACCTGTGCTAAAGCAGTGCAGGGAAGAGCAGAAGGTGCCAGAGAGACATTCAGCTCCATGCCTGTGAAAGCCCTATTAATAACCTAAGTACTTCATAATCATTGATGCAACATCTTTGTGAGATAGAGAATACAGGAAGTTTTGACCTGACAAGGATTGGGCTGCTCACCAACACCCTGGCTTCCAACAATTTACCAAAGATAACTGCATTCAAACTAAAACAAACACCAAATTGCATCTTCAACCTGGAAATCAGATAGACAGCAATTTCAATGTGCATTTCAGCAGAACAGGTTGTCTCCACAGAATGAAAAACAAAAGCCAAGAAGCCAAGTGGGATATTGCTGATATTAGTCAGAGAGGGAGTCAAACACAGGGACTTGAGGATTTATTTGGCTGCTAATGTCCACAGTTTGATTCTGGAAGAGAACTATCAGCTTAGGATTTCCCAGGCCCAAATGTCTGGCAGAGCTGACTACCTAAGCTGCCTTTCAACCCCATTTTATCATGACTGGCTGTGACTGATATTTCTCCACTTTAAAAAATATTACAGGCCACCAGTGCATAGGAATTAGTCACAGAATGGTTGAGGTTGGAAGAGACCTCCTGAGATCATCTTGTCTATCCCCCTGCTAAAGCAGCGACAGCTACAACAGACAGCCCAGGCAAGATCAATATGAAGCCATTTTACACTTCATTAAAAGAATGAAAGCAGCAAACATTATCCTCACAGCAAATGCAACATGACCATGTAAGACCAGATACTAAAACCAATGGAAAAAGCTTTTCATAAAATATGCTGGTAATTAAACTCCCAACTCGGTAAGACAGTGAAAACAGCCAGCCTTCACTCCCATGACTCGTAGCAATGAGTCTTATTTTCTGCATTCTTATGACCAGCAGGTTAAAAGGCACATCTGCTAAAGTATCTTTCTGAACAAGGGCCCCAAAACTATAGCGTTTTTCCTAACAGCCCAAAATTCCACTAGTTTGAGATGTAATTAAACAAAACACAGACACATCATTTACAGGCTGAAAATAATAATAATAATAAAGCTTTTAAAATAACAATGTTTTGTTTAACACTACAGTCTTGCCTAGCATCAGCACCAGAAGCACTCCATCTCATAACACTGAGTGCTGTTAAAGTCAACACAACAGAGTTTACCTTTTTACATTCCTACCATTCAGTTCATTCTTGAAAACATAAGGTTGGTAGCTGATAGATGTATTGCATCTTTCTTGGACAGCTTACATGTGTAGTAACTGTTCTAATTTGGAAGAAATAGTCCTTCTTAGGTCAGATTAGAACTTCAAACTTTTTGTAATGTAAATCAATCTCACGGCCCAAAACATCAAAGTCTTAGGCTAAAGCAGACCTCTGAATACAGCACAAGAAACATCAGAGATTACTAAAACAATTCATATTGCAAGGTGAATAGCATATATCCTGTATACAAGTATTAATATTTAATGCAATGTATTGCAATTTGCTTTTACTTCAATGTCCTATGATGGCCTTACTTTCTCATTGCACTCTCCAGCAATGGAAATTCTTGTATAGCCAAGGCTCTGTATTGCAATCTATATGAAAAAGGCCCTGCTGAAGTTCACTGGAGTTTTGAACTGCTAAGGAGCACAGGAGAAGACTTCGAACTGCTAAGCCATGACTGAGTAGTTAAAGATGGGCAGCTCTGTTTGAACAATAAATATAATGAGCTCCTAACAACAGAACACAAGAATTTAACAATGAAACAGTTAAAAAGAGGAAGATTTGTCTCAATAGAATTCTACCCCAGTAACTGGATCTGCTCAGAGAAACTCTGCAGGAGTCATAATAGTTCTAAGCATAATCCTGCCCACACCCTTGCACCTACTATTCCTCATGAATGGATGAACTATATGTTTCAGTGCAAACCTGAGGTCTAAATTCTATACCTCAGTATGACTTCGGAGAGGCTGCAGATGAAGTGAGGTAAGAGCAGAAGCATTGATCCCCACTGACATACTAGGAGTCTTATTGACACCCATTAACCAGTCATGGAATTTTGATGTCCCACCATGCATACCTCACCCAGGCTGCTGTCCAGCACATCCTCTGCAGGGCCTGCAGGACAAGCTGCATAAAGACACTCCTCCATGCATCCTGGACAGAGCCTTCATAATAAGAAGGGATCTTTGGACTTCTGCCACTTTGTGTGCTTTCAGACAGAACTCTACAGCCCCAAAAGCTACGACCTCAAGTCTCCATAACACTGTTTGCCCAAACCGCCTGAATTCTGCCTCACTAGTGTTATCAGAGGCACCATTTGCTTGTGCCTCACAGTGATGAGTTTGATCTGTGCTCAGGAAACAGTCATAATGCAAACAGGTAACAGAGAAGATAGAAGACTACAGCAACTGGAAGAGATATGAGCAAATCCTCCTTTGCAGGGCTGCACGTGCAGTAAGAAACAACGCAGTTTCTCCTACAGAGGTTAGAAGCAAGAAAAAAATCTCTTGAAGCTAGGTGGGGGATGGAAACATTCTACCTGCAACTAAGGAAAGCACTGGAATTGAGAAACCCAGGCCTGGACTGGAAACTGGCAAGGCTCCACTCTTGCTTGGCATCAGGCAAGCTACAGGATTTCTCCTCTTTCTTTCTTCATGGATATCCTCAGAGTCCATGCTGTGGTTGGCACAGCATGAAGGCACAGCTCCACAGGAGACATTCGGGGCTGCAGACCATGCAATCCCATTGACTTCCACAAGAGGTAAACAGAAAGAGAATCTGTGTCCATCTTTGATTTCAGTTAATCATGTTGACTAATCCCTCTAGTTTAATAATGTCAACTCAATCCCTTCTCCTATCCCTTCTATCTGGGGCCATTTGCACTCATGTGTCATCCTGGTTTCTGATCTTCAGAAGAAGCCAGCTTTTGTACATTACATGATGGTAAAACAGCCATTGCACATTCCCCCTTAATTCTGTTCCTTTATTACTGCCAGGCCATTTCAAATAGCACTGCCTTCCTGCCAGTGCAAGTTATCTATCTCTATCCCTCAACCTGTGATTACTGGTCTCAAAGTCCCGAACCTACCGCATAGTCTCAGGGGCGTGGGGAGGCAGAGATCAAGTTTAAGGAGATCAATAGGGCTTTTTCTGAAAAACAGCTTTATTCTTATTATTGAACATAGATTATTTTTTTTCAACTCTTCTGAACACTGAGCCAAGTCTGTGACATAACTCATTTACCTGCAAGTAAAATGAAACCTTTATTTTATTACAAATTTTTCTCAAAGTGCATTGGTTCGTATTCTAAAGAATATATTCAAGTGGCTTCCCTCAGTATGTAGTATGCTCACGATTTCTAACTGAACAGAATTTCTGCACTTTGTAGATAGGAATGTATTTTTGTAGAAAAAGAAGATACCTTTTAAATTTGGGATAATATAGGTTCAATACTTAATATTCTCTGTACAAAGTATGCAATTGGTTACATTCGAAGATAGTATTAAAACACCATCAAATGTAGCGATTTCAAGTTACTTCTCTCAGTGATGAATATAGGAATAGTGATGATTTTTCAGAGTCATGTTTAGTGAAGCTGAAAGATAAGGTGCAGCACTCACCTACTTTGTACACTGGATGTTACAAAAACACATCTGACAGACAAACCAGAAACACGTCTCCAATCAACTACTTCACCCTTTCAGCATGACGCAGAAGTTTAATTTCCATTGATGGGGGGTGACCTCAGGACTATTATATGGCTACTTCCCCTCCTCTCAATGGCAGCAATTCCCCTCACTGGCAGAATAAAGCAGGTCTATAAATAACTTCAGAATGAATTGCCTCTCTCCTCACACACTGCAGACAACTGTTTACATACAGCCCGAGTCCTTACATTCTAGGTTTGCTCAGCTCTCATCCTCCGGGCTGTTGAATTTCCTTTTCCTAAAAAGAAGAGCCTTGGACGATGCAGGTACGACTGAAGGCCCCTCCTCTGCTGCAAACCCCTGTCACCAGAAGTTGGGACGGCTCCCTAGGAGATTTCCCAGGGCAGGGAGTTGCATTCTTCCGTAACCCGTGCTTAGGGTCCCTGCTGATCCCCAGCCCGGGAAACCCCTCCTCCCCAACCCCACGCATCCCGCAGCCTCTCCAGGGCCCGGGCGCCGTTGCCCGCCCACCTTCATGGGGCTGCGGGCACGGACACGCGTGGGGCGCTCCCCGCACCTCCCCGCACTCGGCGGCAAGCCTCGGGGCAGCGGGGAGAGACAAAAGCCCGGGTTCTCTCACCTCCTTCAGCTGTTCTAGCTCCTGCTTCAGGCCGTCATACTCCGCCTCCAGCTCGTCGTACTGCTGCTTGAGGGTAAGCTTCTCCTCCAGCACCACCAGTCCATACTCCGCCGCCTGGATCTTCTCATGGGTCGTCTCGGACAGCTCCCGGGTCAGCCGCTCGATCTCGCTCTTGTAATGGTCCGCGCCCTGCAGCACCTCCTCCGCAGCCATAGCCCCGCCGGTACTGCCGCGCCGCCGAAGGCAGCCGGGGGGCGGGAGCGGCCGAGGGGCGGCACCGGCACCGCCGGCCTGGGGATGGAGGAGATGAGGATGGAGATGGGGGCCGGGCCGCCTGCGGCAGCCGCTGCCGAAAACGGGGAAGAGCCGCCCCGCCGCAGCCGCGCC
>JAOEHY010016094.1:0-19282 GCA_025447955.1 Psilopsiagon aurifrons | reverse complement strand
GGGAATGCTCCATTGCTGGCGGTGTTCAAGGCCAGGTTGGACAGAGCCTTGGGTGCCATGGTTTAGTGTGAGGTGTCGCTGCCCATGGCAGGGGGGTTGGAACTGAATGAGCTTAAGGTCCTTTCCACCCCTAACCCTATAACAACATATCTTACTGTGCAAATGCTGTCTGGTTGTGTAACTAATACCTTGTTACTGTGGAAATGGCTCTTAGTGGTATTCTTTTGATAAACAGTCTGTTTGACCTTCTGAATCTTTCAGCTTTTTCTGAGATTTATGGCATTTATGTTGTTTAAACCCCCAAACCCCTTTTGATTGGAAAACTTAATTTATGCCAGTCCTGTGGCATAAATTCATGAAGTAAATCATTCATAAAGTAATAAATCCATAAGGTAACTTATGCCAATGTGATTTTTTGTCTTTTCAGATTTTTACCCGAATTCTGAGGAGCTTGAATCTTCCAGTGGGAAGCAACCAAGTTGTTGTTCCAAGATTCCTGACAAATGCATATGATGTAGGGCATGCAGTCATGTGGATCACAGCCATGATGGTTAGTAGCCTTTTCATGAAGGGAAACAAAACCTAATGCAGAGCTTTAAGCAAGTATGTGTTTTAGATGAGTGTTTGTTCTTTTTAGCTGATGGAAATGGCTGTGCCAGTGCTACTGGCAGCTGAACAACTGAATCACTCTTTTAGGGATGAATCTCATCTGATGTGATGGGGAGAAATTGCTCCTTAGTGCTGAGCTGAGGGTGAGGAAGGGAGGGGATTTGCCACTGGGATTTGATGCTTTGAGGTATTACTGTGGTGAGAGTGCTCGCTTGTACCTTGTATTACTGTGTTAACTGTTCATTTAACTTGTTGCATGTAATAAAATCCTGTGGTTTATTTGTTACAGGGTGGACCAAGTAAACTAGTGCAAAAGCACCTGTCTGGCTTGTTCAATAGCATTGCCTCTTTCTACCATCCTTCAAATAACGGGCGATGGCTGGTGAGTTCTTTGCATGTCAAGACAATAACTTTGGCTGTAATTTTGGCAGTCAGACCTGTCACTTCAAACATGTTGATAGCTGCATTATGTGCTCCAGCAGCCTGACTGTCTGTTGGTTGGATATATATTGGGACTTTTCATTTTCAAGTTGTGATTGTACTGTCGTTCAGATCATACTTTTGCTTGATGCCAGGACCACAGCTAATGCGGGTATTCTTCAGATGTCTAAACCAAACGCAGTTCAGAAGCTTAAACCAGACATCTAATTCGTAGATAGCTGGGTAAAGGAATCCAGCACATTAAAGGAGGGTGATATACAGCATCAGTGTTACTTGTGTGACATAGCTTTTGTATGCCTGACCTGCTATCTCCAAGTTAGCAAAATCTGAACAAAGGAAAGAAGAGTTTCAATGCATATCCAGTTTGATGAAGTATGACTCTCTGATGGTGCAGCTAGCAGAGTATCCTGCTAGTAAGAATCTCCCTCTGATAGCTGGTGGAAAGTACAGATTAAAATAGCAGGGCTGGCCAAAGCAGTGCCAAAGGAGCTGTCTTGTTCTAGAATAGCTTACTTGTTTACATGTGAATATGCAGAGGATGCTGTCAGAGATATCCCGAAACTACTGGTAAGTAATCTTCATTTTTGACTATAGCCTTTGTATGTATTTTTCATGATCTTTTAAATCATAAGGTGTGGTGCTGGCAGCATAATTCCTAATATTTTGGGAACTGAAGCTAATGACAAGCTGCAAACACTGTGTTTTAGAGCTCTTCAGAGTTTGTTTTTATCACACTCATGTAATTTCAAGATATAGGCTTTACTATTTCTCTGTTGTACATTTAGCAGCTCAGACTCTGCGAGTAACTGAACAGCGTTTCTTGTGTATTCAACAGAACAAACTGATGAAGCTCCTGCAGAGGTTACCCAGTGGTGTTGTGAGAAGGCTGCATCGTGAGCGCTACAAGAAGATGACGTGGTTAACTCCTGTGCCTGAGAGTCACAAACTTACTGACCAGGATGTTACCGACTTTGTAGAGTGCATTATTCAACCTGTTCTCCTGGCTATGTTTAGTAAAACTGGAAGCCTGGAGGCTGCCCAAGCCCTGCAGAACCTTGCACTGATGCGGCCTGAATTAGTAATTCCGCCTGTACTGGAGAAGTAAGTTCTGCAGAAACATTACAGCTTCCCTGTTCCCTTCCCAATGGATAAATACACAAAGCCATTTGTATTAAATGATAAGCAATTTCCTTGCTGCAGTGAATGCTTGCAGTGAAAGGAACTGCTAATACGCACCCCTGAGCAGTCACCTGAGTCATAGAATCATAGAATAGTCAGGGTTGGAAAGGACCTGAAGCTCATCCAGTTCCAACCCCTGCCATGGGCAGGGACACCTCCCACTAAACCATGGCACCCAAGGCTCTGTCCAACCCGGCCTTGAACACTGCCAGGGATGGAGCATTCACAGCTTCCCTGGGCAACCCATTCCAGTGCCTCACTCAGTCAGGACAGGGAGTGAGGGAGGACTTCGGTTTGAATTGTAATTTATCTGGTTTGGGTGTTTTGAAGCACCTGGCAAATGGGATAGTTCTGGGAGCTGGTCATGGCTTGTGCAGTATGGGGTAGTCCTCAGGTGGTTTGCAGTTCTGTTAGCAGTGTGAGTGGATCAGTTAAAAGAACCAGCTGTGTCCCCTTTATTCCTGAGCCAACTTCTACTTCCTCACGAGCTTTCAGCTGGGACAAATATGATTGATGTTTATGTAGTTTGTGTTTATTTAGTAATAAGGGTACGTTTCATATTTCTGGTTCTCGTCAGGGTATGTTGCAGTTACAGACTGTTTAAAATGACTGTTGCTGCTTCTGTTTTCAGAAGCACATTGCTAAAGTACATGCCCATGTGAAATAGTTTGTGCTATTACTAATGCCTTGGTGCCTGAAGTTCCAAGAGAGAATGTAACTCCTTCCTGCCCCAGGGGAAAGCTTTCTTCCTAGTCCCTATCCGTGTTCTTCCTCCTATGCAGTCTTGTACTCTAACACCTCATACTGTAAAAACAGTGGAGAAATGAGTTTGTCTTGAAGGCCCCTTTCAGACTCAGCTCGTGATAAAACCATGCTGAGCCTGCTTTTACATGGACACATTTGAAGCATAAAAGTTCTAAGGAGGACAGCAGTGGGTGCCTGTGTTGAGTGCGACTGTTGCAGTTTCTGTTTTGAGAGCAGGCTGAACCTGTGCTCAGAGTTCAAACTATCATGGGTATGTTTGCCTTGGCTGCAGCTCCTGGTTGGTTTTGTTGAGTAGTTGTAGATCCTTTGGATGATGTAGGGCAGGCGTAGCACTGTGACTCCTGTTTGAACTGCAGGTTTTGGATAACAGTAGGAAGAGGTATGGCATTTCCTAAAAATTAATGTAAAAAAAACCCCTAAAAGGTTAAAAAAACCGCAGTACTTTAACAGGGTTTTATTAAAAAAGGCATGGACTTCAGTGTAACATCAAGCAATATATCCCTTTAGATGCCATGGAGGCAGGTTTTCATGCTTGCCACAAGAACCTTACACTTTTAAGTCCACAGCTTGTATTAACTTGAAGTTCAAACACTAAAGTCACCATAGCTTTGAAGCTATGTGCTGTTATCAGTTCCTATGCTGCAACTGCTAACAATTTCTTTAATCCTGAATTTGTTAATAGGACTGATCAAAGCAAAGGATCATTTTCTATTAGAGCAATATTGAGTCCATTGGAGAAAGATCAGAAAAAGATTGGGAACCATGGATGAGCTTTAATTTTGCTTCAGAAATTTTGTACCTTTTCCATAGAAAATCACACTTGTGATGCATTTTTCTTTGAAGACTGTAGAAACACTTGTTGCTAAAATAACTGCTCTTAAACTTCACAGGACATATCCTGCACTTGAGACCTTGACAGAACCTCATCAGCTCACAGCGACGTTGAGCTGTGTGATCGGGGTGGCTCGCAGCCTGGTGTCTGGGGGGAAGTGGTTTCCTGAAGGTCCAACACACCTGCTACCTCTACTGATGAGGGCATTGCCTGGGGTAGATCCAAATGACTTCAGCAAGTGTATGGTGAGTGTCAATCCCACCTTTTTATAGGACAGTCAGCCAGTAGCTCACTCTGAGAGCTGCTTTATATTCATGTGAATTAGTAACTCATCTTTCTTAGCCTGATTTTGCTTCTGCACAATTGTATTTGTAGTAACTTCATATCACAAACCTCTAACTTCTAATAATGCTCTTGGCTTGCTGGACAGTGCAAAGTGAATCTTTAACACCAGATTGTGATGAGCATTGTACTGGCTTTTGGGGCAGCACTAAAACCAAGATAAAACAGATGTTCCAGAGGTCCTAGCAAATACTCCTGGTCTTTTAAGATCAATAGGAAGACCTTCATTACTAGGTTTTCAATGAATTGGGTCCTAAAAACCCACATCTTCAATGGGCTTTAAATAGATTGTTCAAACAATGTAAAATGATAGGGGGTTTGTAACTTGAAAGTTCAGCACAAAGTATTGCCTGGAAAATAGTAATAATAATAGTAATTACTTAGGAGATACTTGAGGGGGTTTTGCACAGTGCTGGAAGTTTTCTATCATAAATGATAGAAAAATGAGAAATCAGAAAGAATTATTGAACTTTCAGGGTGGAAGAATTAGGCTCTGGATATTTTTTAATGTAATGATTTACTTTAGCTCCCATACCTTATCTGTAAGAGCTTTTCAACGTGAATACAATAGCACGTACTAAAGAGCTGTTTGCAACTCTCAACAGATTACATTCCAGTTCATTGCAACATTTTCTACTTTGGTGCCTTTAGTAGATTGTTCATCTGTATTGCAAGAAAGAGATGATCTGTCAGAGGTAAGTGCTGTGCAGTTGTAAAACCAAAAGTATAACCTAGTTTTTAATTGAATTTCTAGGCATGCAGTGATCTCTTCAGAACTGTAACAGGTTTGCTACTCTCTCCTGTATATGTAAAACTAAGTGAAATGAATGTAAAATGCAACAAACCCCCAAACATGTAGATCATGTTTGCTTCAGGTCAGTGCAGTAGAGTGGACATGCCTATTGGCCATGTATTGTTAGCACTGCTGCTTAGTCATAGGGTGTTGTAGAGACAGTATTAGACTCAAACAGTTTAATATCAATATGTAGTATAACTAACTCTGCGCTTGCTCTGCTTCGAGTGGGATGTTGGACCTTGTGGTCTCCAGAGGTCTATTGCCATCTATGTTTTTTGAGTTAATAAAATAGCAGCTTTGATACCATTGAATTTTTGAAACTTCTTGTCACCATAAACCATTAGGACAGTGAAGATAGTGAAGCTACATCTGGAGTACGACAAATGAGGCAGCAGCAGTGTCTGCTGTGGTCCTTGAAACTGCCCTGTTCAGTGTCTTGTCCTCTGCTAGAAGACTCCTCTGGTAGCTCAGAGAACAGATTCTGAACACTTGGCCACTGCAAGAAGGTTCATTTTGTTGCCTCAGAGCTGCAGCACTCAGAAATGAAAAGAGTTTATATGCTGAATGCTCAATGTAAATATGGCAGCAGAGCCAAGTCTGTCACCAGAGCTGGCGCTCACTGACCTCCTGCTGGAAAGCCAGTAGGAAAGCCAAAGGTTGTATCCATGGAGGCAGATCCATCGCGCCCCAAGAGGTCTCTTGGCTAGACATCAAGGCCTGTAAATTGGACAGGGCAGCAGAGAGAAGGTGTAGTTGTTTTGTGTACTGTACTTGAGACTATACAGACTTCAAGAGGAAGTGCACTGTAGTCTCTCAGAAAAATGGGAAGTGTTTTTGAAGTAGTTAATATAGGAAATAAACTTTCTATTATGTTTTCATAAGCAAAACCAACCTTTTGTGCTGCTTTTATATTGGAAAATGCAGGTGGAAAGAGAATTGTGCTCTGCAACTGCTGAATTTGAAGACTTTGTACTGCAGTTCATGGACAGGTAAGAAGCTATGAGTAGGTGAAAGCTTGGTGTGAAGAGCTTAGGACTTTCAATTTCTACTTACTAACATTGTAATTCCTGTATTTGTGTAGATGTTTTGGACTTATAGAGAGCAGCACACTAGAACAAACCAGAGAGGAGACTGAAACTGAGAAAATGACTCACCTGGAGAGTCTGGTGGAATTGGGGCTCTCTTCTACTTTCAGTACAATCCTTACTCAGTGCTCAAAGGATATATTTAAGGTATGTGCAACATGGGCTTTCCATCTAAATTTGAGGCTTAATTCTTCCTTCCTTCGTTGTCCTGTTGTGACCCTTCATGTTTAACCAAGGAAGGGGCTGGAGGGGGAAGTTTAGGACTTCATGTCAGTGTCTTTAATGATTACATATACACCTGTACAAACCTCCGCTTTCCTTTTCTCTCCTTCTACCTACCACTTCTTCAGCTGGCCAAAGAAGCTTTTTCAAGGAGCTGTGTGGCTAATGGGATCAGAAAAATTATCTAGATTAAAATAACGATGAGGGAGGGGGGTGGAGAAACCAAATTCTTGCCTTTCAGTTTGGCTTAACCCATTTGAGCCTGTTTGTGTTACGTTATGTATATTTTTGGAGATGCTTTTGTGGTTCTATACATTTTGAACCATTGCACTGGACACTTTGGTATGATTTTTGTCTGGAACCTTTTGGTTTCTGTAAGTTTTAAGTGAATTCCTCATTGTCATTAAGTATTTAATTTGTTTTTTCACTGATTGTCCATTATTGAAGCAATGAGATACTATCTACAGTGTATAATTCATACCCTTGCAAGGTATTGGATGGTGGTATAAGCTGCTTTAAAACACACTGGCTAGTTAGTTAGTGTGTTGTTTCTCTGTTAAGTAAGGGGTGTCTTGCCTTTGAAATAGCATCGTTGTCCTTTCAGGGGAATGCAGCTTATTCAGGGAAAATACTCTTTTCTGTGTAGTTGTTTAGCAGCGCCCCAAGCTTACATTAGCCAACAGGGTTTCTCTGGCCTCCTGTCTTCCAAAGTGAATACGTGCAAAGTGTCTCCAGTTTCCAGTTAAAGCGCTGTGTGTCTTGTTTACAAGCTCTTGCAGGAGGAGAGGAATACATATCTTCCTGTTCTTCAGTTATTTAAAGGATGCTGAGCACTGTCATGTATTTTGGTACTGCTGTGTTACTGTAACTGAGTGTTGCAATAAATAAGAAGACAAAAAAAGGGACAGCCTGCAAACTGAAACTGTTTTGACAAACCTCTTGTCACTGCTACTTCTGTAGCAGCCTTTATTCTTGTACGCAGGGCAGTAGTTGCGCAATTAGATATAGGTGTTGAGTACTGATGTACATGGGAGCAACCTGGTCTGCTGGAAGGTGTCCCCGCCTTTGGCAGGGGGTGGGAACCGAATGAGTTTTGATGTCCTTTCCAACACAAACCTTTATGTGATTCTCTGGGGACACTTAGAATCTTTTCCTGAGCAGTTACTATTCACACCAGTTTTAAATCTATTCTGTAGTATTGTCAGCTTTAATTGTGATGGTAGTTATGTTTTACTCAGCTTTGGGCGTTCTACAGAACTGCTTTTCTGTCTGTTCTGATTCAGTGTGAATCACGGTTGCAGTCTTCTGCTAGAAGAATACTATGTACAGACGCTGCCTTGAGTGTGACATCAACCGCTTCATGACACCCAGTTTTCTTTTTTTAAAGGAACCCTCATCTTTCTGTACTCATTTTTAGGTTGCTTTGGAGAAGGTTTTTAACTTTGCTGTTTCAAACATATTTGAGACAAGAGTTGCTGGTCGAATGGTTGCCGATATGTGCCGAGCTGCAGTAAAAGTAAGAGAAATGCTCTGTCTTCACTTGTCTTTAGTGTAACAAGCCAATACTGCTGCTGCTTCCTTCTTGTTTTCAAATTAGATCTTTGATTTTTCATGCAAATACAGGTCATTACATCTTCAAAAATAGAGTGGTTGCATATAGCAATAATTGAAGAGGTCCATTCACAAAGTGTTTTTCTTGCACTTAGGTTTTATTAAGTGTTTAAAATCATGAAGTCAGGCTGACTCTAGATTGACTTGGACTTCAGACACAATCTGTTTGTCTCTGTTTTACAATACTCTTCTTAAAAGGCTGTCATCAATGTGTGTCTGAGCTCCATAAGGCAACTCTTCCTGAACAGGTTATTTATGTTGCTATTTCCAGTGCCGCCCTGAGGAATCCCTGAAGCTGTTTGTGCCACACTGCTGCAATGTTATAACTCACCTCACAGTCAGTAAGTTTGTCAGATTTCTGGTGTTAATTTGCTTTGGTTTAGGCTGGCTTTTCTTAAGTGTGAAAATAATACCTAAAACTTCCAAGTGCTTTCCACAGCTTCATTTTAACGATGGAAAATTAATCTTGTCTGTTATTTCATCTAAAAATCCAAACCCACCTCTATCTATGTGTAATTTCAAGACAGAAATCTATTCAAGCCAGATAGGAGCCCGCTGCTATCAAAATGTGACAGTTTAAATTGTCTCCAGACATTCCTTGATTTCTCCAAAAGCCTTCAGGATTGGCTAAAGTAACTTCCAATTGGACCTGGGTGCAGTATGAAGTGGAAGGTTGCAATAGGAGGGTTGGGAAGGAAGCTTTTGGGATGCAGACATCTGGTTTGTGATTTAGCTTGTTTGGAAAACTTGACTGCAGTTGTCCTTACAGCAGCACTTATCACTTGTTCCTCTAGATGATGATGTGTTACATGATGAAGAACTAGATAAGGAGCTACTTTGGAATCTTCAGCTTTTGTCAGAGGTATTGCAGAGAATGTTCTTCCTTTGCATGTATGTCACTGAATCCTGTTTAATGCCCCTCAGAGAAAAAGGAAACGAACTTCTGCTATTAAAACAAAATGAATCTTGTGTGAACAGCACTGCCGAGCTTCTTTTTCTTTTCCAACTTGAAATGGGACAGAAGTGGCTGCTAATAAACATACAGTGTTTGTGTGGAATAAAACGAAAGCATTTCAGACAATTATTGAGGGACAGAGAAAGAAGAAGGATCAATGAAGGGAAAAACATAAGGTGGCTTTAGCAAAGATTAAATCTTTTAAAATGAATTTCAAAATATGAGTATTGCTAGAAAATTTGGAATGGGGTTGAGAGGAAATGTTTCTCGGAGCTCTTACATGTTACTCAACCTTTTGCAGCAGCAGCAGTGGTAGTTGATGTGCATATTCAGTCTTTAATTCAGAGTGACACAGAATGAAAGGTGGTACAGGATCGGTTGAGCACCGTAATCCTCTTTAGTCCTCCACAGCAAAACCAGTTCTGTTTACCCTTGAAATGTTTTGTCTTTCCTATTAGATCACTCGAGTGGATGGAAAGAAGTTGCTTGTGTACAGGGAGCAGCTTGGGAAGATACTGCAGCGAACCCTACACTTAACCTGTAAGCAGGGTTACATTCTGTCTTGTAACCTACTGCACCATCTTCTTCGTTCTGCTACACTTATCTACCCCACAGAGTACTGCAGTGTGCCAGGTGGCTTTGACAAGCCTGTTTCTGAATACTTTCCTATCAAGGCAAGGATTTTCATTTATTTAGGATTAGAGGATTTGACTTTCTTTTTTAAAAATCAATCATACGCTATATTATTTGTTTTTATTTGGAGATATCTGAACATAGGGAGCAGCAATGGAAATTGTAACTGAAAAATGCTTTGGGCTTTGAAACATAGGGCAAATTACAAGTTACTGACAATTATACTGGTAGCAAAACATGAATACTGACTTGTTTGGAGTAGTTTTATAGCATGAGATATTAGTAGTGTATGATGTGTGTTTTACGATGACTGCATGACTACAATAAGGTAATATAAAGCAAGAGTGCCTCCTCCTGTTCCTTATTACTGTAATATATGCTGCATTTAATTGAGACCCAGCTATCATGAAGTATGGTTGGTATCAGTATTGAAGTCCGGAATTTAGTGGGAAAGACTTGTTGTTCACTTTATCCTGTGACTGGGTATTTAAGTTACCCAGTTGCACTGGGATGCAGTCTTTCATCTGTTTTTGTGGATGACAGCTGCAGCCTATTCTTGTTCTTCTTCATATAAATATGAGTATTCCTCTTCATATAAATATTAGATGTAAGAAGTAATGGTGAGTGCATCAAAAAATGAGTATGTCAGTGCAAAACCCTATAAGAAAAGAGATGTGGTGTTTTACAGGTCAGAGTAACAAATGGACAAAGAGAGAAAATGAAAGTAGAAGTGGCAATATTAAAAATCACTGATACTGCCAAGAGTAATACTCTAGTCTGCTGTTAAGGCTTTGAGGTCGATATATCATAGAATTATAGAACAGTTAGGGTTAGAAAGGAGCTTAAGATCATCCAGTCCCAACCCATTGCAGATGAACAGTGCAGTGGTTTTCAGCTGGCCTGTTGGAATATAAGCGTGCATTTTGCTGTGAAGTGGTCTTCTGCATAACTTCATAGGTGCAGATAATCTAATGCTTGTTACTGAAAGCCGGTGCAGCTTTATAAACTGATGGCAGCATCCAGTTGGGCCAAATACTCATTTGAAAACAAAGAAAGGAATCGTAATTAAATGCCCCTCACAAAAATAGATTAGTTTTTAAATTCCTCCTCTGAAATTGAGGAAATTCCCAATTACTTTGCTGGTCCATGTGTCAGTGGCCACTTTAAAAAGCGACTATTATATCAGCTCTTGATTGCCAGTGCTCAACTTTGTCACTTAGATGCTTCCTACTGTGCTTCATATGAAACTGCTGTTGTCACTGCTTCAAGTGATATTCCTGGAGGACTAACCTGCTCTTCCAAGAGATGTAGTAGGCTACTTGAGTTGAGTGCATTATTTAGTTCTTTGTGAAGTTTGTCCAGTCAGATCAGTCCAGCATTTTAAGGACAGATGGTGGAGTTCTGAAATTACCATGTAAAGTTGGACAAGGGCAGGAAACGGAACACACAAACTGCAACCGCCCATCTATTAATACAGTGCTAAGCATGGACTTTATGTTTGAATATGAATTAGTAATAAATATTGACTTTCCCCAATACTGAAATGATGTGTATTTTACAGCAAGTCTGAGCTCTTTGTAAGCCAAAATATAAGGGATCTTTGTTATGGGATAACCTAGCATTGTATGGAGAGTCCGACTTACATTTTAGCTTTCTTCTTGTTTTTGCAATGAAAGTAGTAGGTTTCCAGATTGTGATTCAAAACTGAAAAGAATTACTATTAAATGGGCAGCTTCTTTATGTTCTCTATAGGAGTACCAAAGGTCTGATTGTACTTAAGACTATTTCAGACTTGTGTACCTACCCAAAGGAATAATAAAGTTACATTTCAGTTAGGCCAGTGCAGTCCTTTTCCTTTTAGTCCTTTCAGGTGTGTGCTGTTTTCCAGGTACATGTAGACATTATAGTAGGCTTGGGATTTCTGTTTGATTTTATTGTGCTATTGGGGTTTTTTATCCTTGGAATTGTCGGGATGACTGTTTCACAGCAAGAGTTAGTTCATTTTTGTGAGTTTTTTAAGAGCTAATTGAAAGACAACTTGCTTCATGGTTTGATTCATAAGAAATTTCTATCTTTTCTACAGGACTGGGGTAAACCGGGTGACCTGTGGAACTTGGACATCCAGTGGCATGTTCCTTCCTCTGAGGAAATAAACTTTGCTTTTTATTTGCTGGATACTTTCCTTCAGCCTGAGCTCATCAGGCTGGAGCACTATGCAGCTGGAAAACTGGAAATGTCCAGGTTAGTGGTGATAATGTTATATGGACAACATGCATTTATCCATACATGTCTGTTTTAAGTAGTTATTGCCAATCATCCTGGCACTGCAGACATTAAGGAGTAAAATACTGTGATGTTACACTGTCTTTGATATTAATTCAAGATTTCCAACACTTTAGAGTACACATGGCTTGGAAGTGCCTATCATAAAATGGATAATAGTATTTTCAACAGACACACTGTAAAAACAGAACAGTTAATGTTGGTGTAAAGACACTTCTGTTCCAAGAACTTTTTAAATGCATACCACAAATTGTTTCCATATAACTGTTGTCAGCCTTGAAAAAGCTCTTCCTCCTCTAAAACCTTATCTTGTTATTTTGGCACCACTCTTTGTGTTCCTGAGTTATGGAGAGCACAGAACTGATTCGGCTGATTTGGAAGTCAGCCTTTCTCTGCTTCCTTCCTATGAGTAAACAGAGTCAGTACATAGTGTGTCCCTGCAAAAAGTGGCAGTGCTGAAACAGAGGAGGTAATGCAGAGTCAGTGGTGTAAGAGATGGGAATGAAGCCAAGAGTATTGCTGCACAATGTTGTTAAACTCTGTTAGTGTGACCCTGTGCTTTCCTAAGCACAAGATAGTCATGAGTTTAGTATGTCCTAATGCGTTTACAAGTATCAAATAGCTAAAGCTGTTCACAAGCATTGAATCTCAAACATTCTTTATTATGTTAAACCTACACATCTTGAAGCTATATATACTTCAGCCGATGTTCATAGCATGTGATGTTATCCCTCAGGATGTGAAGTGCGACCCCACATGAAACGGGACATGGTAGATCAGACTCTTAGGTGTTTTTCTGTCTTACCCCATCCCCACTTCTTGTTATCTGAAAAAGTCAATACCAGTCCCACCAATCAGAGGAGAACAAAGGGCAAAGTTTGTAGCTGTGTACTAAAGGCTACTACTTTCAGATGAGGTGGCTTTAAAACGAATTCCTCGATTCTCTAAGACAGGGAAAGGTTGTTCACTTTGGTGCATTACTATTTATCTTCACCCTGAAAAGAAACACTTGTAAGGGATGCATTCCCTCCTCCTGCTCATGGTGGGAAGGACTTTCTGTCTTCGGAGTGAGGGGTTTTCATAGGTTTTCTCTGAGATCTAGATAAAATTAGTTGACACAGGTTTTGTGGTAAATCTGTCCATTTTGACACTAGTTTATCTCATTATACTGAACTTACCGTCACAGTTTCTGACTACAGAATCTCCAAACTGAGGTTTTCAGTAAACAAAGTTGAATGTTGGAGTTCGGAGATGGAATTAGGCTGGATCCAGAAAGCATAGCCTGTTTCTATAGGTCTCCCTCTTGTGGTTAGAAATAGTACAGCTAAAAAGAAAAGCTTATGTAAAACTTTGCAGAAACATGGTTTATCATTTGTCTATTTATAAGCATTTAACAGATAACTAATCAGGTTTTCTTCTTTGTTCAAGAGATGATGTGCAGCAGTGTCTTGCTATAGTGCATAACTGCTTGATTGGATCAGGGAACATTCTGCCTCCTCTGAAGGGAGAAAGGGTGGCTCACCTGTAAGTAGAATCTTTGTATCACAAACCTTAGCGATTGCATTCCTTCATGCTGGGTTGTTGTGCTTTCTTATTGCTGTTGTCACACAACTGCTTCTGGTCGCTGTTTTTAAGAAACTCCAAACTAGGATAAAGATACAGAAACTTGAAATGGAGACTTAGACAAACACTTGAGTACTTAATGAACCTTTTCTCATGCAAGGCTCAAAGGCAGGTGACAGCGCTGCCCTGCTGAGGCTACTTTGTATGAAGGAAGTGGAAACTAGGCATTTACTCACGTGTTTCCATGCCTCTGAAAGAAGCCTTCTCTGGGCACCCTGTGCCAGTGCCTCAGCACCCTCACAGGGAGCAGCTTCTGCCCAAGAGCTCATCTCAGTCTCTCCTCTGGCAGTTAAAGCCATTCCCCTTGTCCAGTCCCTACAGGCCCTTGTCCAAAGCCCCTCTCCAGGTTTCTTATAGCCCCTTTAGGCACTGGGAGCTGATCTAAGGTCCCTCCGGAGCCTTTTCCAGGCTGAATGACTGGAAGTAACCAGAGTATGAGTAACTGAGTAACAAGAAGTAACTGGAATGTTTTGATTTAGAAAGTGGTATAAAACAGCTTGCTATGAGTACTGTTTTCTATCCCATATGCCCGTAAAATTATATCCAGTTTGAATGTAGGAGGTGTCTTTTGATGAAATTGCTTTAAATCAGAAAAATAGTTTGGGTTTAATTGTTATTTATTGTGAGTTTTGGGGTTATTTTACTGTAAGGGAGCAGAGAAGCTGTGGCTGCCCCATCCCTGGCAGTGTTCAAGGCCAGGTTGGGCAGGGCTTGGAGCAACTGCTCTATGGAAGGTGTCCCTGTCCGTGGCAGGGGTTGGAACTGAGTGAGATTTAAAGTCTCTTCTACCCCAAGCCAGTCTGAATCTATGGTTTCCAAGGCTGTTCCCATTTCGTACAATGGGAATGCACATAAAGCACTCAGACTTTGAACTCCAGAGCTTTTATTGAAAGTAACAAAGTCACGTACTCAGCAGAGCCCCCCTTACTTTAAGTCCTGTGTGTTCACCCTTAGTACTTCCCACTAGTGATGACGATATTCAGTGTCCTGAAGTGGCAGTGTAGGAATATTTTTGAATGCAGGTATTGGTAAATGGCCTGATACATTTAAGTTAAAAACATTCTACGTGTGTACTTCACAAACAAACTGGCACATGAGGTTTCTTGTCGGAACCTCCTACGCCACTACACCTACAACTTTAGTGAACCATAGCTTATCACACACCATGTAGTACAGCATTGTTGTTGTGCTGGCTGTAAAGCAGAGCTGAGTAGGTGTAACTGCTACATTCTCCTTCTTGATGGTTAAGGGTACCTGAAGATTCTTGCCAAGGCAGACAGGTAATGAGTATCTGTTCCTTTGTAATCCTCCAGCCTGCTCAGTGAATGAAAGGAAAGTCACAGAAGTGGGAGAGAGCTTGGAGCTATGGCGTTTAAACCTCAGCAAAAGAAATATGTGGGTAGAATGAGCTTTAAAGCTTTGAGTATAGCTGGATGATGAACTGGATCGCAGGTTTCAGTTAGTCCTGTCAACTGTACCTGCCTGCACCCTGCTCCTGCCACCAGGATGCTTTTTTCCCCAAATATAAGAGGTTTATTTTCCTGTTTGACAACTGAAAGGTGCCCACATATTTGCAGACCTTGTTTCTGGGGTCTGTTTGCAGTTTTGCTTGAGTGACAGGCGACAGCACGGCAGGCATCGAGGAGAAAAGCTGCTTTCTTCATTAGGAGCACGCTGTAACAGCATATAATATCTCAGCATGTATTTAATCCATGTTTGCATAAAAGCAAATTGCCAAAGATGAAGAATTCACTTTAAAAAACAGTGGGTAGAGAAGTTCGGCCCAAATCTTGTGAGAAGCATGACTTTATTTGCCATAGTGGTTATTAATAGTGAACTTCATAGAGCCAGAAGTAGGACTTCTATAGGTTACGGATACATTTCCTTGCTTTATAAAGAAAGATCCAAAGTCATAAGAGCTTCATCAGCTGTTGGGAAAGGATTCTGCCTCAGCAGTCAGATTCATCTGTCCTTCCTAGATGAAGGCTGGTAGGAGTCATGCTGGTTTGGATGAGTGTGTTCATGGTTTTGAGGATGAGACCAAATCTGGCTATTTAACAGAACTAATGAGGCTCTGTTAAATGAGAAATCAAGATTCTGGGTTCATGATGGTGTGCTTAGGATGCATTGGTCTCTGACCCATAGGTGCATCTGACTTATAAATGTTAGAACTGAGGCATGCTGTTAGTAAATCCAAACATCTCTGGTGCTACTGTCATGAAATGTAACTGGTTAAAATGAATTAAATGTCAATTATTTCTATCATGTGTAGTAATACTTGGTTTGTTTTCATGCAGGGTCCCAAGTCTGGTGTCTTTGGAAGAGACAAAGCTGTACACCGGTGTTGAGTATGGTAAGTAGATATCCCCAGACTTTTACTGGCTTGATATGTAATATCTATATTCTGCTTACTTTTTTTACCCTGCTTAGTGTGTTACTTTTTATATACTAAATAGGCTGCTTCAGTCTGTGGTTAGAAATTAAGCCAGTTGTCAACATAGATAAAGAAGGTTCTGTACTTATAAAAAACTTAGCATCTTAGAGTGGTTTGGCTTGGAAAGAGCCTTAAGATCCTCTAGTGCCAACCAAACATGCTGTTGGCTCGATAAATAAGATCACCCCAGAGAGATATATCCTTGGATAGAACAAACTAGTTACTTTTATACTGGTCCATACTGCCAGTTCTGAACAGTCTGCTCTGTCTCTCCAGTAACTTAACCTATATATTACTTTTTGTAATTCATGCTACTGTCTAATAAAGGAAAATATGTTTAATTTCTCCTTAGATTTATCAAGAGAGAATTATCGAGAAACAATTGCAAAGGTGACACGGAAACTGCTGCGTAAGTTTAACCACTGCTGTCTAAAAAGTACTGTGTTTTGCTCTCAAGATTTAATAATTACATAGATGAGAAACTTGTTTCATTTACTTTGCATATATAAATTTGTAGAAATAAAATGATGAAGTTTAAAGCACTTTTCCTGCCTGATAATAGTTTCTTTTTCTTCCACTTGCAGGCTACATACTTGATAATTCAGAGGATGATACCAAGTCTTTGTTTCTAATAATAAAGGTATAACTTGTAATACTAAAGACAAGATCACTTGTTTTGCAAAAGGATCACTTGTTTTATAAAATACCCACACTTTGCCATCTTTGTCTTTCTGCAGATCATCAGTGATGTTTTACAGTTCCAAGGCTCTCACAAGCATGAGTTTGATTCACGATGGAAAAGCTTCAACCTGGTGAAAAAATCGATGGAGAACAGGGTCAGTGGTTTCTCTCTGTAGAGCTTCAACGAAGGGTGGGAGTAGTTCTTCATGTTCAGAAAGACTTTCTTCATTGTTAATTACTGTCCTAATTGGTTTTGATAACTCTGAAATCAAATTCCTTGATGAGAATGTTGCTTTTATACCTTTATTTGGAAATCTTATGAGTAAATAGCTTCGTGTTTCTGAGTTGTGGAGCCCTGTTTGCATATATACTTGGTCCATGGTCTGAGATTTGGCATGATGCTTCATCTTTGTCCTTGTTAACTGAGACATTACTGTGAGCAGAGCTTCCTTTTGCTCACAGAGCAATAGGCAAATACAAAACTTCACCAGGGTGAAAAGATCAGGGTTGTCTGCCAAGAATTTCTGCCTGAAATTTGCCTGTTCCTAGAAGAAGAGTGCCGGGGGGTTCAGTCAGTACAGATTGCTAATATCTGACATCTAAACCAGATTGTGTTTGCTTCCAGCTTCAAGGAAAGAAGCAGCATATCAGAGCTTTGCTGATAGACAGAGTTATGTTGCAGCATGAGGTAATACTTTCACTTAAATCTTCCCTAACTGCTTGAAAAGATGATTTATGTTGATGCTCAGCAGAAGATACAATAATCCTGCACTAGTGTTTCTCTTACCAGTGAAACATGTAAAATCAAATCTGTCCTTTACTTGTGTTTCCTATGCAATTTAGCTGAGGACACTGACGATGGAAGGCTGTGAATACAAAACTTCTCACCAGGAGATGATCAGAGATCTCTTGTGTTTGTCCACAAGTTCGTATGGTCAGGTAAGGAACAACCCTTTTAAAATGAAATAAATTGTTGAGCTCTTCAAGTTACATTTTCAGGATCTTTGCTTTTCAGTGTGTTTCCATGGCAGCAGGAAATCTTTACTTATTTAATTTGCATTAGTTGCATAGTTCTTGCTTTAGCCCCTTTGTCAGGTAAAGAACTTAGCTGGGTGAAGAGGCTGTGAGCTTAGCTTGGGATGATAGTTGGATTCTGAACTCTTTGTCTGGTGAGAGCCCTGTGTGTATATATATAAATTCAGATCCATCCACAATGTCTTCGGGCTCTTTAGACTTCTGCTGTCTGCATCTGTTCTCGTAGCTGTTGGCTTTTTCAGTCACCTTCCAAACACATCAATTGGTCTTGGCAGCATAAAGGGCTTGAACTTTGTAGCTGTTCTCAAGTAAATGCTACAAACAAAAAGCAGGTTTCTGTAAACCACTGTGAGGGTGAGGGGCAGCACAATATGATCTTTACAGCCTTCTACAGTTTTGTTTCTGTGCACAAACACATCACAAACGCAATGCGTAAGTAATTGCATCAGGATGTTGGTTTCATATCGTATATTTTTGGTTCAGAAGACTCAGTGACATCCCTCTTCCCGCAGGTCAGAAGTAAAGCTCAGCAAGCATTCTTCACAGCTCTGGGAACATACAATTTCTGTTGCAGAGATATCATCCCCTTGGTTTTGGAGTTCCTGCGTCCCGACCGGCAGGATGTCACTCAGAAGCAATTCAAAGTACTCACTTTGTTTCATGTCTGTCTCTTGAAAGTGCTTTTGTAGGAGAACTTTGAATGGCAAAAGTGGGGTTTGCTTGTTTATCAGCATGACTGATATTTTCATGCCATGCAGTTTCCGTATGACTAGTATAAGGAATTACCATAGAATTCCAGGCTGATTTGGGTTGGAATGGGCCTTAAAGCTCATCCAATTCCAGCCCCTTGCCACAGACAGGGACACCGTTGCTAGACCAGTTTGCTCCAAGCCCCGTCCTACCTGGCCTTCAACACTCAATTACCTGTATTAGATCAGTTGTCAAGAGAAAGTCTGTTTATAGATGTTCCTCATTTCATTGTGTTCAGATATCACAAAAACGTATATTAGCATCTCTCTTTAAATTAAAAATGGAAATTGAGAAGCCATAGTCCAAGAGAGTAAAACTCACTAAGCAGTTCTGTCAGCTGTAGCAGTGTAAGGAAATAGCCTGAACTGGACAAAAAGTTATCACCCAAAAACGTTACACTGAGTCAGGTGGGTATGTGATGTCATGGTGGGTGATTGCTGATGATGTCAGGCCTGGAAAGGGGTGATGCAGTGATGGACCCCCCTCAGTCCTCCCTTCATAGAGGCAAGCTGGACTCGTGTTATATGATCAGAACAACAGCTGTAGCTTATTATCCTGCTCCACCTGCCTGACAGGCACTACCATGAAGATAGAAATGATACTCATTTCTTTATTTTTTCTGCCATCCTTGTACCTTCCTTTCTCCATCCCCATCTCCTCCCAAAAAAGCACCCCAGCTGTCATGGTTTAACCTCAGCCATAAATCAGCCACACAGTTCATGAGCTCCCCACCCCCTTCCTCCCCCCACTCCTGGAGGGATGGGGAGGAGAATGAAAAGAATGTAACTCCCATGGGTTGAGATAAGAACAGTCCAGTAACTAAGGTGTAACACAAACCACTGCTGCTAAAACCAATAATAATGAAAAGGGAAATAACAGGGAAGAGAATACAACTGCTCACCACCCACCAACCAATACCCAGCCCAACGCAGCAGTGATCTCACCCTTCTGGGTAACTGCCCCCAGTTTCTATAGTGGCCATGACGTGCTGTGCTGTGGAATACCT
>JAOEHY010016093.1:0-19312 GCA_025447955.1 Psilopsiagon aurifrons | reverse complement strand
GTGGTTTGTGTTATACCTTAGTTACTGGACTGTTCTTATCTCAACCCATGGGAGTTACATTCTTTCCATTCTCCTCCTCATCCCTTTGGAAGCGTGGGGGAAAGAAGAGGGGGAGTGAACAAGCGGCTACATGGTTCCAAGTTACCATGGGCTTAAACCACAGCAAACGGGCACAAACTGAAACAGAGGTTCCTCCTGAGTATCAGGTAAACCTCACTTATTGCGAGGGTGACCAAGCACTGGCACAGGTGCCACAGGTTGCGGAGTCTTCATCCCTGGAGATACTCAGACTCTGTTTGGATATGGTCCTGCGCAACCAGCTGTAGGTGGCCCTGCTTGAGCAGGGGGGCTGGACCAGATGACCTCCAGAAGTCACTTCCAGCATCAACCGTGCTGTGAAATCTCCCCCATCCCCAACTGACAAAACCTCGCAGTAACCTCCAGCAACAAGTCCCTTTAACATAGCACTTTGGGTGTGTTGACCCCAACCAGCAACTAAACACCCCACAGCCGAGCAGGTACTCTGCCCCACAACCCCCACAGGACGGAGAAGAGAATCAGAAGCACAAAAGCAAGAAAAACTCATGGGCTGAGATAAAGGCAATTTAACATGCAAAGCAATGTAAGGAATTGATTCAGTTTCCTATCAGCAGGAAAGCTGGGCCTTAGCACAGTGAACTGTTACTTGTTAATACCATAACTGTGAAAGTTCCAGCTTTTCCTTCTTTGCCTGAGCTGTTCTAGTTGAGCACAACAACACAGGGTATAGAATACCCCTTTGGTCAGCTGTGATCAGCTGAGCTGTGCCCCCTGACAACATCTTGCACAGAAATAGCTACACCTGTCTTAGAGAGTCTTTAAGCATCCTCGCACGGAGCACAGTAGTTTAGAGACAGGGGATCTAGCTCACAAGAACAATCCTTACCAAACCTCCAACAACCCATTTCAAGAGTCCAGATGACTGTTTTCCTGACTGACAGCAGGTAAATGTTTGACAGGTTGAAAGTGTTCACTTAAAATGAAGACACCCAGTTACACAGTACGTAAATAACACACATACAAGTACCAAGTGAAAGAGCATTTCTCTTTCCAACATTACCTTCTACTCTAACAGACCAAACCCAGTGTTTTCTTTTTTAAGCCACCATTCCAGACGGTAACTCAGCTTTTCCTCTTCTCCCACTTTACAGAGAATAAAACCAAACCTGGGCTTTAAAATCAGCTATCACCAAAACACAACGAGAATGACAGGCAATAGAGGGCTGTATTACTCAGATGTTGCCAGAGGTTTGAGGTGGCGTTATTTGGGGATTGACACTGTGTTTGAAGTGCTGACTATTTAGCTTCAGAAACACACAACAGTCTGGAGAAGAAAAAGAAGCTTAACCTGGGAAAACTAGAAAGATGAGAAATTAACATCTTACTGACCTACTCCATTCCAAACACAGTTCACACTCCGACAGTTTACACTGCTTTGATACTGAGCAATAATTCCAAAGGAGACAACATTAAACTTTAGTTAGCACCATCCCAGCAAAGAGGGACACAGCTCGAGACTGGAGCTGCAGCATTCTTACTGAACATTATAATAGAATAGCAAGTAGACACCCTGTACCGGGCAACTACACTTGTGCTGCTGAAAAGGCAATCATCTCTGTAACCAAACTTTACTATTAAAAAAGGTTTCTCAAGATGATGTTTATGCTTTTAATGTATAGTTTTGGAACAGTAAGCAGAGCCTAAAGCATGCACAGAGTGCCTGCTTTAGTGTACTTTCTGTTCTCTACTGCACTGCAGGAAAAGTCTTAATTTCCATCAGTTTTTACTGAAAACAATCACGTCTCCTTCCTAAACATAAGCAGCACCCAACAATAAAACTCAACAGATGAAGCTGAGAATCTAATGCATTTTGTACAGGTTTATGTTACTTTGACACAGCTACAGTTGGGTGGACAAGTGACTCAGAGCAGTCCTGCAGAGAAGGACTTTGGGGTTTAGTTGATGAGAAACCAAACATGAGCCGTGCAGGGGAACAAGAACAAAACAGGGGAACAAGGACAAAACAGGTAGAAGAAAACAGTGGGTATTGTGAGTCAAAAAAAAGAGCAACTGGTTTCAGAGGAAAATGAAGTCTGAGGCAGACCAAAATTCAATGGCTTGAGTTTTGTTTGCTGCTTTTTTCCCTTCAGATCACCTGATTTGAGCCAACAGGTCAAGTAACTTGTTTGATCACATTTCTAGAAGTGCACATACTGTAAAAGTGGCTGGCCAAACTGCTGCAGCACAGCTTGACGTGCCATGGACAGGATGCTCATGAAAATTAAGCATGGACAAAGCGAAGCTAAAAGGAAAATTCTCTCCACCACTGAAGACATACCCCCAGACATAAAAATCTTACCTCTTCCCTGATGTGTTCTACTTGCTCCTCTAGGAATTCATTTCTTTCTGTCAGTGACTTATTCTTCTTTAACAGCGACTGGCCAATCCGAGCAGCTAATTCTAAGTCCCGTTCTTTCTGTGAAGCATTGAGAAGAGAAAGGCCATTTCAATTTTTTATTCACCAAAGGGTCATAGGGAGGTTAAAACTGTCATAAAAGGCAGGGAACAAGTACATGAACAATAAAAAGACTTCCTGCTTCTTTGAGGGTTTATTTGTTTGGTTTCCTGACAGTTTTTTCCCCTATTTCTGCCAGTGTTACACCCCTATTATCCAGAAAAAACTGACTGATACAGTTACTGAACCATACACATGAAAGCACAGTCCCAATATGTACAGTAAAACAATGTAAGTGAAACTAGATCTGGTTCTCTATTACAGTTTTGTTTGAGAAACTACTGACGGAAACTCTTCCATCACTTTCCTACACCATTTGCACAATGAATCACAGAGCTTCAGAGGTTATGCTTTAAAGAATTCAGCAGCACATTAAGAATACCGAAGAACTTCAGCATTTCAAAGTGTTCTTCAGTTTCCACTTGCCCCACCTTAAAATAGAGGCAGTAAGGTGTGCAGGAGCAGAAGCCAATTCCATCACAACGGAGGTTCAGCTTCCTTGCATACATCATCCATTAGTGCTTTCACATGAAAACAAATCAAATTCTGCAACTTTCCTTTTTGCAGATGCCCATGAGGTGGTCACTCTCATGCCATGCTTGGCTCCTTCTTCTCATTCCTCCATGAGTGCAGACTTGGAACTAACCCATCAACACAGTTCACCACATACACCAATAAAAACTAGAAACTTATCCTGCTGCTGACATGTCTCAGCTTCTGCACAGCTGACACATGGGCTCATAATCTGGCTGGGAGAGGATGAGAAACTGCACAAAACTGTGCCATTTATTAAGCATTTCTACTTACAGTTGTCACATTCCGCTACTAGATGCTTAAAATATCACTATTTAAGGAAGAGCTTTCTCCCTGTCATTGAAAACACTGCTTGGAGCTTATTTATTGCCCTGGCATCCATATAGATTTTACGACTAAAAGCTACCTTATGTCACGTATACATTAATGACAAAGCCTACAAAGCCCACAGCTACTGTTCACACGGATGCGAGGTCAATGAACTGGAATGGAGAGGCTTTCATTAGTGGAAAAAAAAGGAAGATACATTAATAATCAGCAAATAAAACAACAGGCTACTGATGACTGCTGTATCCAAAAATAACATTTTCCAAATGGTTTCTGAAGTCAGACTTCTATTTGCATTGAAAGCTACTGGTATTATCCAGCTATAAAATCTTATATGCAGTCTTTCAGAACAATGGGTTCCACACAGTTATCAAAAAAAGAAAGCTTGGTTTACATATCAGCCAACTTACTGTGCAGTAATTTGGCTCTTTGTAAATATGAAGTGAAAAAAATACATTGTTGAGCCTACAGAGAGAGAGTTATCTAGCAGCAAGGTTTCTAAACTCAAATTCAAGAACACTAAGTGATTTTCAGGCTCTTTAATTAACCTCTCCAGACTTCCTATACAGTTTTCTTAGTAATTCAGCTCTAAATCTCAGTTTGGGGTCAAGCCTCTTACAGTGATAACAAACTGGTTTCTTACAGCAATGTGTGAAAAACAGTACTGGAGCCAGGCACATTAACACTGTTATTAGGAAAGGACGAAAAAGCAGGTTCATGGAGGAATCTGCTGCTATTCCTGCCACGTAAGCAGCAGCTGTCCCCTCCCTTGGCTTAGTTTCAGGGCAACAGGCACAGATTTTCAGAGTATCTGCACAGACCTTGTTTTAAGATCTTCTCTTTCCTATCTTCTCCCCCAAAAGGCTGCACCTTTTACCCTGCCAACGTTGTGAGACAGTCGTTTGAACTCGCCAACAAGGAAAACAAGATGTAGCTTTGGGGGTTTTTTTTCCTCACTTATTTATGAAGGGAGCAGATGGAGGTACACCTTAAATTCTGCTAATGGACGTAATGTAATCTCTTGTGATAGCCAGCATTTGGAGAACAGAGAAAGGAGCTGCAAGCGCATGTCTGGCTAGGAACAGAGTGATTCAGTCAGAAATGAATAATAAAACAAATAAAAAGTATTGGTTTTATTAAAGGTTCACCTACTACACGCTCGCCTGTTTTTTCTTTGCTATCATCCAGATAGGGAGGCACACCAGAAGTTTTCAAGCACTGGCTCAGAAATTCCTTCTAGCATTGCTCCCGCAAGTGTGATTTCTGGATCTATAGATGTTTGGCTACATGGATTCAGCGGAGGCAGCAGTTTGGCAGAATGCTGCTTCATTACTAGAAGGAGCCATGGGAACAAATGCAAGTAAATCTCAGTCAAACAACACAAAGGGAACACGACACAAACAGGTATCAGACTGCTACCACAAGTTTATGGATTATTCCAGGATAAGCCTTTGGGGTAAAGCAATCAGTTTTAACTGATATTCCATAGAGTTGTTTAAGTAAGATTAGCTCAAAGCACAAAAAGCAGGACTTTGTACTTCAATCAGATGTACGAAGCATAGGTAGGAGACGTGAGCATGCCCGTACTTTTTTCCTCGCAGAATTAAAGAACAGACCATCCAAGGTATTCTGACAAGACAAACACCCTTTTTGATAATGCCACTGCAATGAGCAAGCAAATAAACATGATGGATTAAATTAAATTTAGCCATGAGTTAATATTCCATCCCTGGCATTGTTCAAGGCCAGGCTGGATGGGGCTGGGAGCAACCTGCTCTAGTGGAAGGTGTTCCTGCCTGCGGCAGGGGGTTGGAACGGGATGAGCTTTAAGGCCGCTTCCAACACAGTCCAGTCTGGGATTCTATGACCCAATCCAACTGTAACAGCTTTCACTTAAAAAATTCATCATAAACATTCTTTGGAAAAATTATTGCTCGGGTTTACTGCAGAAAAGCAGTTCATTTCAGTCAAACCATTTATCATTATATTTACTGAACATAAGCATCATGGCTTGACGGTTGCTTTTTGACATTGCGTGAGTGCTGATAATTACAGAATAACAATTTGCTCAATAATGATATTAAAAACACCAACCCCAAGCCTATCAACCACAAGACAAAGAAGAAAAGGCTTGGAGACCAATGCAGCATGAGGTGTTTTCCGATTTTGTGTCTAGGCACTTCCCTGGAAAGACATTATCTGAGATAATAATTATCAACAGAAGACTATCTGTGAAGTAATCACAGAATCAACCAGGCTGGAAAAGACCTTTAAGATCATCAAGTCCCATCATTCGCCAGCACTGCCAAGGCCATGCTTTGTGAATGCTTCCAGGTATGGCGATTCCATTACTTCCCATAGTACTATTAGCTTTATGTGTACAATACAAATACGTGACATGTTAAGATGATCCCCTCACTCCTCTTTCTTTATGGCAAGTATTCGGCCAAGAGCAAGTTAAATGGCCTCAATGGGGAAAAATAAGCATAAGTAACAAATCCATATGACTGAGGTCAAAAATGACCTTTACTAATTGAGATACTGTACGTATACTCAGAGCACTTATTCCTCCTCACTGGAGGACAGTCTGCCAACAGTCTTTAGTAGTGGTCTCATGCAATTTCTGCCCTACTTACTCATAATGTGAATGGGTCTTTCAAGAGATGCAATACTCACCTCTTCAAGAAGACGTGTGACAGCATCTATATCATTGTATGTTTTAGTCATCTGGCCCACTCTTTCAGCGCATAAAACTGTGAGGAGAGAAAACAAAACATTCATCGTATTGACACTACTTTTAGGGGGAAAATATCCCTGTAATATCCCTTTGGGTTTGCGTACATTTTCCTCTTAAAATTACTTATGTCAACTTTAGGGTAAGTACATCAAAAGCTAAAGAAAAAAACCCCATCATACCCTCAAAAATAATCAAAGCCTCAAGTTAAACAGTTTAACTCTTCTCTTTTGCAATGAGCATTTGCTTTTGCCAGTGACAGAGCAAGCTTAAAATGTTCAAACTTTCTATTCTGAAGAGGAAAGCCTTGAGTTTACAAAAAGTGAAACCAGGTATTAAGACACGATTAGGATTCTATCATATCACCTACTCATTGTATTACGTGCAGTAGAACTGTTTGATAAATAAGCAAGCCCAATAAAGATACTATGACCTTAAGTTGATAAGAAATGGGTTCTATGATATGAGACTGTAAAGTAAATACAAAATGCATGCAGAATAATAAATGGTTCTTATAACACCCAGACCCCATCAGAGTGGCTGTAGTGTCACTAATAAAAACATGCAGACTGGATGAGAAGATTAATCGCTAAGGGGGAGCCAGTTTTGTTAGACTGCAGAAAGTAAGCAGAAGTTCAGCCTACCACCATTGGTGATCCTTTTAGAAGCTGCACTGTTGTATCTACAAGTCTTCAAGTTGTCTAAAAATCCACCAATATCCAGAGGAAAAAACAGCACTTTCTGCTCTACCCTCATTTTCACTTTATTTTCACCTATACCTGTTCCTCAAATCCTGTAATTGTGGGGAAAAGGGATTGTTAATGAAGTTCAGCTGATCATATGGACCAGGGATAATTAGGCTGCTGTAGCACTAATTGTTCCTCAGGGGATTTACCCTTGACAATGTCAGTTAAAGCTCACTTTGACAAATGAGCTAATGCTACTCTAGCACGCATTAAGGCCGGGAGAGACAGAGAAGGCCTAATAAGATTTAACTGGCAGTTGAAGGGGGAGTGTATTGAGTACAGTGACATTACGAGGAGACTGTCACACCAAGGAAACAACACTGCTCAATTTGTAAACACACAATTTATACCCAATACATAAATACACAATAAATATTTATAAATAGTTGATCACAACCAAAAGCACATCAATAATCTATCAAATGCAACAGTACATAGCTGTTGAAATGTTGGAGGATTCTTTCCCATTCAGAAATATCAGAGAGCTGCTTAAACTACAGCAAGAAGTACAAAGTACAGTTTGCTTCAATTTATTTTCCCCCTTCTGCAATTCTATTTTTGAGGATTAGATGCTAAGAACATTTACGGTATTCAGTGCCATAAATAGTGACAGTGAACTCTAAAGAATGCCATTCAAATGTATGCAAGAGATAATTCCACTTATCCAAATAATTAAGTCTGAAAGTGGCAAGGGTAAAGGCTTACACTTCAAAGTAGTAATCTGTGGTATAACACATTACATAGCCATATAGAGAACAACTATATCACTGCACAAACAAAAATACAGTGGATCTGTAGTACAAGCTCTATTACTCTAAAGCAACCAGGAGCCGCAGGAAACTGAACTCACACAGAACATAAATTGCAATAAACAAAGGGGTTAAACAGAAGCTTTCCATAAGCACTTCACATACAGATGGATGGTGTCACATAAAGCAGACTATTCTATTGACAATAAGAAAATCAACATCACCGTAAGCCCTTTTGTTGTTAGACATAGCAAGTTCGTAAGTCATGCCATAAAACACTTATCAGAAACCCTGACAACATCAGGTTATTTGCCAAAACAACTGTACACTAAATAGTTCCCTTGGTTACTACATTCCTTCACCACTATAAAATAATGTTTGAGATTGTCATTAGCAATCTCATTTTAACTCTGTATCTAGCACTAACAGTCACTACTAATTCTGACTATGGCAACCTCACACCACCACAATTCAGGTGAATGTATAACCTTCATAACATGCAAGCTGATAAAAGGACAGTGCTTCCACAGACAGAAGAAAGTCACTCTGCTGGGAGAGTGATGATCAAGGTTGATTTGTATGGCTATTCCTTCAGAACTTGCCCTTTCATCTTTAACTCTGCAGGGTGATACCGCAGCTTTATCACAACAGATGTATTAATAGCGAAGCAATAGTAATCTGGTCACCAACAGCTTTTATATCTCTAAAGTTCCATCAAATCTCTGTTGATCATTGCTAAAATGGAGTTCTTCATGTACTACTCTGTCACTGTGTAAGGAGAGGGGAGGATCGCTTCACTTGACCTCCTGCCACAGTCCTCCCGATGCACCCCAGGGTACTCCCGTCCCTCCTGACTTAAGGGCACAAACTACCAGCTCATGGTCAGCTCATCATCCACCAACACTTCCAGGTCCTTCTCAGCTGAGCTGCTCTCTAGTGGGTCAGCCTCCCATCTGTGTTGGTACCTGGGGCTCTTCCTCCCCAGGGGCAGGACCCTACAGTGGTATCTTACACATCCTCTTCAACATCCAAGTGGAAACAAACTTCCATTGACCACATCCAATAAAATACCTCCTCCAGTCATCTACCTCCTATCAACATTCAATAGAGCAGAAGCACAGAGCTACTAACTGAAAGGAAGGTTTTCCTCTTGGAAGGAGGACAAACTTGCAAAGAGGCTTTGCTCTCCATCCCTCAGAACCAAGGTTTGTGGGGAAGAGAAGGTGAAAAGCGAGGGGAGAGAAAGCAATTGAGAAGCGTTAAAACTCCTCAAATCTGCTAAGTATGTAGTCATTCACCCTCCACAGATTACAAGGTAACATATGGCCAATTGCTACTGCAGGGATTTTCATTCCTTAGTGCTCAAAAAATATACAGATGAAAAAGACAGACTACTTTAAATAATCATTTTGAGCTCTGACCAGTGCAGTATGGAGGGGAAAAAATGCCCACAAACTCCCCATCTCTAATGGATTCTGCATAGTAGGTTTCCAGCCTGCTGGAGTCTCTGATGAGTACAACTGACACCAGTGTAAAGACAAAACAAGAGCAAATGAAGGACAGTGCTCTGTAACACAAACCCCACAGTGCCAATTTACTGACCTCCTTTTCTCACTCGCAAATCAGTACAGTTTTGCTTGAGGGAGAGAGGAAGCACAGCATCTAAAGGCATGGATGTGTGCAAACATCAAATATATATTGCACCTCTTAATTTATTGCGAAGGGTGTGAGACAAGAAAGAATAACAAAGAAAAGTCTACATCAAGTGAAGGAACCAGAGAATTCCAGAAACAGATTGAGAACTCGTGTATTGCTACCTGCTTTGAAACAGATGCGACAGATTCAAAACAGGAAACAAAGAACAGAGAAAGCTCCTGACACATTCGTTTCATAAAATCATGAAATACATGCTACCAGGGACATATGTGCAGTTCCACGTATTTGTGTGGTTTGTGTTGGTTTGGCTTTAACAGCCAAAGACACAAAGGACTAAATGCTACACAGATCAAGTATTTCCTCTGTCTTAAAGTACCTAGCACCATCATCAAACCCTGTAAAAGCTTGCAAATGTACTCACATCCCTGAGTTTCCCAATGTAAGTAGAGCTGAAAGGATGTACTCTTGAGTTTATTTCTTGTCATCTATTTATTGCAGCATGTGACTGGAAGCTTCTTTAAGGCTGAGAGCTCGGAACTGATTGATTCCCAAGCTCAAGATGCTCAAGGACCTTCCTGAATTGCTCCATGAAAGAGCCATCTAGCACGCTGCTTAGAGGAAAAGTGTGTTTTCAGGAACAGGAAACGGGAAGGGAAGGATTCCACTATTGGGAGCTGCTGCAATCAGCCACCACCAACCAAACAGTGGATTCGGGTGGAAGAGAAAAAGAAAGCATGAAAAATAACTCACAGGAGGCAGCAATCAAACCTCAGCCCCTGCTCCCTGCATCCCCCTTCTTCATTTTTGAGACCTATCAATGAGGGACAAACTAAAGAACTACAGGAGCCACAGGCAAAGAGGAAAGCCCAGAGCCCACTGCTTCTGTTCCCATCTATTTCCAACTACTGGGAAACAGAAAGGGGAAAAGATGTTATGGTGAAGTTCCAGTTCTGGGGCAGATAATACTGATGTGTATAATGATAGCATTCAATGGGAAGCACCTAGTGCATGGGGATTTCCCCACTACCAGATTTATTTCCTCAGAAAGTACATCAGGATAAGGGAACACTGCTCATGGACCAGAGATCTCTGGCAATTCTAATACTGATGCTTCGTACTGGCAAGGTGGCAGCAGGGTCATTGCTTTGTTTCATAACAGCTCCCTACCCCAAGCCTTTAACTATGGCAAGGCTGTTATATTTTTGATCAGTCATGAAGCCCTGCCTCAGAAACAGCTTCTGTCTCCCTTCTGCTCTGCTTAGAGCTCTGCCCAAAGACTGAAGATACAATGGCGAGTGCATCACATCCTAAATGTTGTGCACTGAGGTGTATGGAACACGGAACACTGACTGATCAGCTGTGCTCCTTACTGGCAGCAAACCTTAGGGGCTCTGGCAGACTCAGACTCCTCAGCTTACATTGGTTTCATTTCTGACAGGCTATTTCTGCAGTCTGAGGATAAAGCACTTGCTAACAATCATAGCTTCAGTTCTAGAGCCACTAATAGTTACTGCTCTGGCACTGGTTACTGCGAACATGACACTGAGTCGAGCCAAGCATACGGTGAATTCTTGAACTGTGATGTATTATGTATATTCGCTTTCAAACTATACCAAAAATGTCTGCAGACTCTGATTCTGACCCAGACTATGAAGATTTTACACGTTTAAAGACAAAGATGGTACCTTCTCCCCCTCTAAAGGGAAGGTTTTGACAGTCCTAGCTAAACTGGGGAAGAGCCTTCCAGTCTATTGTTGCCTGTCACAGCCCTAAGAGAACCTGGAGAGCTTCCAAATCTTAAGAGATTCCTGCCACTGGAGCTTGAACAAGATGCTCCTGAGACTTGCTAGAAGGCCAAATGGGAACAGGACCAGCACTTCCTCCACCCTCTCCCTGCTCCCCAAGCGCAGGAGCAGGCTAGTGCCTCCAGAAGGCAGCCCAGCAGCTCAGCGGGTGGCTCGGACCCTGCTTAGAGGACAAAGAGCAGTCACAGCATGCCAACTGCTTCACAACTGTCATGTCACACTGTGGGCAAGCTCCATGGAGGCGGTGGGAAGAACAGAATGTTGTGAGCAACACATAGTCAGCAAGCACAGACTGCGTTCAGCCTGGAGAAGAGAAGGCTGCGTGGAGACCTCAGAGCAGCTTCCAGTGTCTGAAGGGAGCTGCAAGGATGCTGGAGAGGGACTCTTCATCAGGGACTGTAGCGATGGGACAAGGGGTGATGGGTTCAAACTGAAACAGGGGAAGTTCAGGTTGGATATGAGGAAGAAGTCCCCTATTGTGAGGGTGCTGAGGCGCTGGCACAGGGTGCCCAGAGAAGCTGTGGCTGCCCATCCCCGGCAGTGTTCAAGGCCAGGTTGGACACAGGGGCTTGGAGCAACCTGGTCTGGTGTGATGTGTCCCTGCCTGTGGCAGGGGCTGGAACTGGACGAGCTTTAAGGTCCTTTCCAACACAAACCATTCCATGATGCTATGATTCTATGGAAAATAACCATCATAAGTTCAATTGACAATGCCAATGGATTCTTTCTTCTCTTTTTAATGTTACAGCCGAGGTTACGGTGATTACAATGGCACAGTTTGCAAATTAACCTTTTAATATGACAGCACAGTTCCTGATTCTTCTAGAAGAAGATTTTATCTTGCCATTTAAGCTATGGCTTTGAAGGGTGTTTGTTTGCTTTCATACAGTATTCAAAGAGCTTAGTAAATCGCCTCACATACAAGCCCATGGTATATCCTAATCCCAGGTTTGGGAAAAAAAAACTTCATTTCTTTCCTAAAGCTTATTCCTGAACACTCATCCATTTCAAAGTACTTTCTCTAAGCAGGCCATGAACTGCATTGGATTTTCTTGTGATGAATGAAGAATCAAGTGAAATGAAACGTCAACAAGAACATCACACAATTAGTCCTTCTGTTAGCAGAAACACAGATGAAATGCGGTAACCTGGAAAATACAGTCACAAAGGCAAACTAAGGGGACAAGGAAAAACACCTGGAGAGAGCTCCCCATCACCTTGATGCAAACAGCATTTACTGATACAGCTCAGCATAGCTCTAATTTAAAAGTGCAGGAAACCCCTTTTTTTTGATCACTAGCCATTGAATTACTGTCTTGACATTCTCTTCCATCCTTTTCTCATCAACAAATGACCAGTCTGCATCCTTGCAACTAATGAATGGGTGTAAAGCTTAAACCACGATCTGGACTGTAAGCCTTTCCAAAAATCCTAAAAGGAAGCTACAACTGTCTCCATCTCTTAAATACACGATCTTTCCCTACTGCAGCTCCCTGGGAGGGACTGGCTGTGCCAAAGCTTTCAAGAACTACCAGGCTCCATTTGCTTTGCTTTAGTGATTAGGGATTCCAGAGACCTGCAAGGCCTCTACTCGATGTCTTACTAAGATAAACCAGGTAATTTACATTTTCTCAAAGCCAGACCCCTGGAGTACCTGAACTTGAGATTTTAAGTGGGATCACCAGAGTGCTGGTTTTAATTAAGCTATGTTCTTAGCTTGCATTCACCTGTTACTTCAGATAAGGAAGACTCGATCTAACACATCAGTAAATTGAAATAGCAATGACTGGTTGCCACGGTAGGTCCTAAACAGGTAACAGCCCTCTCCTGTCCCACCTGCAGAAACAAGAATCAAAACACAGCCCAGTTTCAGAATTAGCTGACCCAACAAATCACTTACCAAAGAAAACTTCAGGCTGCCCTTTCCCAGCTCAGGTATTTTATCAACAAGCCCCAGGTACACACTATCACCAGATACCCCTGCACAAAGTTTCACTGCAGTCAGCTCAAAGACCAGCTTATCAAGAGTGGACAAGCAGCTGTTAGGCACATTTACAACTCCAAAGCAATGCACTGACTCTAGGACTGTCCTGCCTACATCCTTACACAGGTGTTTCCCACTCTTATCAGGAGAGTCCATTCTAACACACTGCCAAGAGCTAGTTCTGTGACACAGGCTCTAGAATCATAGACTTACAGAATGGTTTGGGTTGGAAGGGACCTTCAAAGCTCATCCAGTCCAATGCCCTGCAATGAGCAGGGACATCTTCAACCAGATCAGGCTGCCCAGAACCACATCCAGCCTGGCCTGGGATGTGTCCAGGGATGGTTCATCCACCGCCTCTCTGGGCAGCCTGTGCCAGTGTTTGACCACCCTCATTGTACAGAGTTTCTTGCTTGCATCCACCCTGAATCTCCCTCTTTCAGTTTAAAACCATCACCCCTCGTCCTGTCACAACAGGGCTCACTAAAAAGTCTCCCCATCTTTCTTACAAGCCCTTTTTAAGTACTGAAAAGTCGCAACAAGGTCTCTCAAGAGCTTTCTCTTCTCCAGGCTGAACAACCCCATCTCTCTCAGCCTTTCCTCACAGCAGAGGTGCTCCATCCACCCGATCATTTCTGCGGCACTCCCCTCGACCCTCTCCAACAGATCCATGTCTTTCCTGTACTGAAGAGTCCAGAGCTGGACGCAGGACTGTGGGGGAGCCTCACCAGAGTAGAGTAGATGAGGAGAATCACCTCCCTTGACCTGCTGGCCACACTTCTTTTGATGTGGCCCTGGACACAGCTGGCGTTCAGCCCATTCACATCCAGCCTTTCATCCACCAGTACCTTCAAGTCCTTCTCCTCAGGGCTGCTCTCAACCCCTCCATCCCTCAGCCTGTACTGATGCCAGGGTTGCCCCAGCCCACAGGCAGGACCCTGCACCCGGCTTTGTTGAACACCAAGAAGTTCACATGTGCCCACTTCTCAACCTTGTCCAGGTCACTCCGGATGGCATCATGTCCCTAGGTGTATCAATGGCATCGCTCAGCTTGGTGTCATCTGCAAACCTGCTGTGGGTTCCCTTGATTGCACTAGGTCATTGCTGAAGATATTAATCAGTAGTGGCACCAGTATGGACCCCTGAGGGACACCACTCATCACTGATCTCCATCCAGACATTGACCCACTGGCCACTATTCTCGGGATGTGACCATCCAGCCAATTCCTTACTATTTGAGTCCACCCATCAAATCCATCTCACTCCAGTTTAGAGAGCAGGATATCAGAATCATAGAATCATAGACTAGATTGGTTTGCAAAGGACCTCAAGCTCATCCAGTTCCAACCCCCTGCCATGGGCAGGGACACCTCACGCTACACCATGTCACCCAAAGCTCTGTCCAGCCTGGCCTTGAACACTGCCAGGGATGGAGCTTTTACCACCTCTTTGGACAACCTGTGCTGGGGCCTCACCACCCTTACAGTACGTTGTAGGGGACTGTGTCAAAGTCTTTACAAAAGCCCCGTTAGACAACATCTGTAGCCCTTCCCTTGTCCACTGATGCAGTCACTCCATCACAGAAGGCCACTTAGTTTGGTCAGGCAGGACTTGCCCTTGGTGAAGGCACACTAGCTGTCTGAAACCACCTCCCTGACCTCCGTGTGCCTCAGTATGGCTCCTAGAAGGATGTGTTCCATCATCTTCCCAGGCACAGAGGTGAGGCTGATGGGTCAGTACCTCCCCGGGTCCTCCTTTCTATGCTTATAAAGAATGGGTGTGATATTGCACTTCAGTCCTGTTAGAAACTAGACTGAGCACAGTCACAGGACCTAAATGACCACGGAAATACTAGCAGTGAGTACACATTCTGCAGATGGAATGGGCTAAACAGTTGAAGAATCTTAATCACATAGCCTTTATTCCCTCATTTTCAATAACTACAGAAGGTTAAAAGGAAGCATATTACAGACTTTCTATTTCTGATATCAGATTTACAGCCAGTAATGGCTATAATGTTTTTTTTTGCTCAGCATGAAGAAGCTACATAATGGTGTTTCCAACTGCTTTACTTACAGAATGGACTGACTCATCCCCAGGAGAAATACTATCATTTATAAGTGCACCCACGTGCACAGATACAGAGAAATTCCACATATAATTTTAGTGCATGTGTCACTACCAGACTGTGTGTGGAGGTGACCTGAATGTATAGGTGGAGGAGAGAAGGCATCTTTAGAAGGCATTTCAGATACACGCTGAGCTTCTGAGGGGAAGATCCTGTAGAAAGACATGGCTAAATTTATCCCGGATGGAACTAAACAATTTTTCCCCCTCTCTAAATCAACAAGACCAGCTTCAGACTGTACGTAGATCTGGATGAAAGGTAAAGTCAGCAGGAAGAGTAAGAACCACATGATCTGTGTTTCAAAACCAACGTGGGTTTGCCTCTCTTTACATTTCCTCCCTGCTCCAATCCCTAAAGCTTCCTTTCACCAGCATTCTCTCTGACACCTTCCTATTTTGCACAGACACACAAGTTATCTCAGAGTCCTTCAGAGACCCACAACAGGAGAGATGGATAGCTTACTGACTGATATCCAGATGGAATATTTGATTCTGAGGAAGTCTTTACAGGAAACCCCTATGTAACAGGATTCAAAGAGCATGTTTCACTCACTGAGGCTTCAGACCCAGCTTTCCCACGGGGTGTAAATTCACAGCAGGTCCCATTCCAGGCTTTATGAGAGCGTATTTGGAAGCACTGGTTCTCTACCACGTATTTATAGCTAAATTTACAGCCTACGAAATAGCACCAATGGTGCATTTAGCTTTTAGTACCTGAACCCCTGAAAAAGCCTGCTGGGGGCAGCCCCTGAATGGGTGCACTCTGCAGACACTGCTGCGCAGCAGGAATGTCAATGCACACACGTTCACATTCCCATTCACATTCCCCTAACGGGCCAGCTGCCTCCAGTACTGCCGATGTGGAAATAATGGACAAGCATACAAGATTTTGGGGTTGTTTGGTTGAAAGGGTAAGTCACAGGACCCCAAGTGTAGATTATTTCTGTCTACGTGACAAAATTGTTGCTCTGTTCTATTCAGTTTTAGTAGTACTGATTGGGAATGACAACCTAATACAGACAGTTTCACAACACACACACGAGATGTAGACAGAAGAAACGCACTACAATGCCAAGTGCAGTTTCATTATAAAACAAGGTATTCCATCGCTTACATTGGTTGCTTATTTAAGGTACGTATAGATTCATCCTATTCACGTATTTTCTTAGTATTTCATCTGCATGTACTGGCCCCACATTAAAACAAATTGCAAAATTTTGTATATTTAAATCAGAAACATCACTCAAGTCAGTTGCCATGTGCTACTAACACAGAAGCATAAAACCCAAAGGTGAAAAGTACCTTCTTCCAAGATGTCAAGGCTCTGCCTACTATATGTGCGTTCTCTCTCATTCGCCTTCTCACAGTCATATTCAAAGCTTTCTTCTTCATTTACTGACATTGCCGAAATTGTCCCAGACAAGATGCCTCAGTCTCACAGGAGATGGGAAATCATTCTCTTGGAGGTTGTATTTCCAGGAAGAGCAAAGCAAGGTCTCCACAAAGCACGATACCATCTTTCCTCTCTCACATGCTCAGCTCGGGAGCTCCTGAGCGACTGATCCGTCCTTAGCACAACAGCTTTGTATTGTACAGATGGGGTGGAGGAGCGAAGATAATTACTACAAGATGTGTGTTCTTCCTCATACCAGCTCTGAGGGCAGCCAGTTTGCACTCAACAGCTCCAGTAGTATATTTCAAACAAATAGGTGTGCTGAAATCCCTGCCATTGGAACTCCCCACATCACCAAGGTCCTCTCTCTCCTCTGCCCCTGCTCTTCCAAGCACAGCGATAGCTTCCCACAAGTGCCTCAGCCACACAGAAGTTGGACCAGCCTCCAACTGTCACACCTATGAAGGGTGTGCACCTCTATGCAGCTAAATCACCTCTCAGGTTGCCTAATGCTCCAAGAAACAGATTTCCCAGGAGCAGTGAACAGCCTGAGCCTGTACATGCCAATCCCACTCAGCACAGAGATCCTGAGGGCTGAGGCTGTTCTGCAGCACGGGCTGACTGCAGCATCCACCAACACACAGAAACCAGGGGTGAAGAATCAGCCTGGGGAAAGGGAGCTTTTTTTTAGTGCTCTTACACAAAAGACAGTGCTTTACAAAGCATTTAAGTGACATATCAGCTGTCAAATACTGTGTTTTCCACAGTCATCTTCGCTCTTCTGTATGTTGTGGGAAACCAAGTACCTCAAGTTCACATATGCACCCTAGTGCGTTTTCAAGGGTGTACGTATCTCTTCTTTGTTCAACAACAAACAAAACTCCTTGTGCTCAGATCTCTTGGTTTCCAACCAGTTGTGTTTGCTAAACTTGCCTACACACACAGAGGTTAACTTTCTTATTTAACCTTTTGCATCTATAGAAAACTGATGCTTGCCAAGTTACCTCCTTCACTTCCAATGGCAAACAGATGCCCTTTGCTGCTTGCAGAAAGCATTCCCATCTGCGTCACAAGGCAAAGTGGAAGCACTGCAAGGCAAAGGCAGCTCATCACCCTCTGAGGAGACAGAACTGCTAAGGAGGCAGACAGACAAACATGACAAGCCAGCAGAACAGTTAGGGTCATGCGCAAACAATTCCTCTACTACCAAGGAGCTGACAAACCACCTGGAGAAGGGCTTTCGATAAGGGCCTACAGGGATCCAGCAAAGGGGAATGGCTTTAACTGCCAGAGGGGAGGCTGAGATGAGCTCTTAGGCAGAAGTTCTTCCCTGTGAGGGTGCTGAGGCGCTGGCACAGGGTGCCCAGAGAAGCTGTGGCTGCCCCATCCCTGGCAGCGTTCAAGGCCAGGTTGGACACAGGGGCTTGGAGCAACCTGGTCTGGCGTGAGGTGTCCCTGCCCATGGCAGGGGCTGGAGCTGGATGAGCTTTAAGGTCCCTTCCAACCCAAACCAGGCTGTGATTCTACCACTCGCTAGCGGTGTGAAAGTATGAGGTAGTAAGCGAGAGGAAGGAACTGGTTTTATATAATCACAATGACTTATTCTGGTTTAAGTTTTAAACTCTTGATATTTACATGCAAACAACATAACATGTTTATATAAACAACAGCTAAAGAATATGAAATACACTTAAGTGCTTGCTGAGGAAAGGAACACTCATTTCTGAATAAAGACCTTACTACTCAATAACAACTAGACCTTTGACTGCTGAAATTGACTGCAATGTTCAGCAGCAGCAATATCCTCAAGAACTCAGCGAAGGAAAAAATGGGACTGTCCCTTTCTCCCCACATCATGGCAATAAAAGATGCGGTTTTAGTCATAATGTAATAGGGATTACTTTCAGTTTCTGATTCCTCAGGGCTTTCCTGTGCCTTTATTTCTCCCACTGAGCAGTGAATCAAAACTCCTAAAAAAATAATGCATAAAACAGACAGTGAGAGTTTTAAGTACCTCCTTGCCATCCAGTGTCAATTCACCCCATTTCAGCAATGGCTAGAGAATGGAAAGTCAGAGAGCAACGAAAATAAGTCATTTTAAAAGAAGGCAAAAAGCACCTTTTAAAGATTAGGGACAGAAAATTTACCTCTGCCAACCCTGTTGACATACTATGGTTTTATAATGTACACAACAATATAAGGAGAGTAGGTGCATCTTCTCACAAACTGATTTCTGACCTGTGACTCATGTCAAGTCGCGCCACACAGAAGGACTCTGACACTGAAAAGCTGAAAGATAAGCATTAAAATCTCTATTACGCTATCAGTACAAGATAGATGCTGATACAAATTCATAATGGGTGGAAAAGGAATGTTACTCCACCCTCATGCTATCAACTTGTTTTTAGTGCTATTCTGAGTTAAGTCCTTTCAGTGGTGTTGGAATAATTGCTTGTTAAAGATTACAAGCCAGGTTTCAAACAGATACCAAACAATAAGCAGCTATGAAGGAGGGGGAGCTAAATGGTTCTGAAAACATACTTTCTCACCAGGAAAGATTCAAAACAGGTTTTTATTACTTGCTGGAAATACACCCTCAGGGACTTGAAGAAAAAGAGAAGGCTGTGTGGAGACCTCAGAGCAGCCTTCCAGTATCTGAAGGGGGCCTATAAGGATGCTGGGGAGGGACTCTTCATTAGGGAC
>JAOEHY010016092.1:0-14073 GCA_025447955.1 Psilopsiagon aurifrons | reverse complement strand
GAGGACATCAGAACTGCACACAATACTCCAAGTGAGGTCTCACGAGAGCAGAGTAGAGGGGCAGGATCACCTCCCTCTACATAATTAAACACCTGTTGTACAGAGCCTGGCCAGACAGCCATGCAATCTGTAAGAGTCTTTCTATGACATGCTTAATGGGCTTTATGTTAGAATATAAAGAAAGCTGGTTTAGCTCACACCAAAGGTCTGCACAGTGTCTACCCCAAAATAGCTACAGAGGCAGAATGTAACGGAAATGATTTTTCAAATGAGATTCCACCTTTTCCCTGTAAAATGCCTTCACACATGCATTAGATCAGTATTTGGCATATCTGAAGTTCTGTGTTTAGCAGTAGAGCAAGTCAGGTTTATTGAAACTTTTTAGGCTGGACATGTAAAATAAATTATGTTAAGTAGCAAAGTTAAACATTTTAAAGGGATTTCAACTGAGGCATCTCAGAAAAGCCGTGACAAACTCTTTTAACTTCCAACTTTTGATGCATTGATGACTCACAATTCTCTCTATGAACACACTTATAAACTCTGCTATATGTAAAGAGTGCCCTGTTCATGGAAGATACCCAAAACATATAAAGAAAATAAACACTTAAAAGAATTAGATGACTGCTCAGGAAAAAATATTTGCAAATTGTGCCTAAAAACAAAGGTTTCATCGTTTAAACTATCAAGTCATGCACTGGCTCCAGTGATGCAATATCCAGTCATCTCAGATTTAAGTGTATTGGAGCTTTACTGCCCATTGAAAACAATGCTCACTACTGGATTCTAAGCAGTTTAAAATCAATACAATAAGAGAAAGCAAAACCACAGTTATCAGGCAGAAAATGTACAGGACCTGTTCCTATTTTGTACACATCCATCAAGTATGCTGTAGGCTGTAGTGGTTAAAGTCCCAGTTCAGAAGCTCATATGATCAGAAGAACATTTAGAATTTATTAAGTAATCCCGTTTTAGCAATGATTAAAGACAGTCAAACATTACTGAAAGATGAACCCTGAAAGGAATAGGAGCTTACTTATGACCACTCTAGGGAGGTGTTTCCTTTTTCTGTCCCTAAATTTAGATTTGCAGCTCATGAGATTCTCACAGTAATCTGCTTTGCTTCCAAACTCCATTTTATTCCAGGAATTAGCTTAGTAGCAGCCTGAACTAGTTGCAATCCACTCTGGTCTCACTAATACTTTTAATATTTAGACCGAAAACCATTTTTACCCAAAAATGCCCCAAATCTTTTCACCTGTCTGTTCCAGAGCTTGTTTTACAAGTAAAAGCTTATTTTTTTTCCAGAGCAATAAGCAAAGACTTATTTGTAAAACAGAAGGAACTAGCAAAAGAAAACCTGTAGCCATTTATGTTTTAGAGAGCCAAATATTAGCTGCAAAATAAAAATACATATATTGGATGTGCTTATGTGTGGGTGGACAGGTCAGAAATCACTACTCCAAGTCTTTAGAAGTCCTGCTCCAAGCAGAGTTCATTACAAGTGTTCAACTTGTTCACAAAAGTAAAACCCTGCATTACCATGTTTCAGTCATTTCAATGCTTTAATGATTTCTGAGCTTACACTTTATGGGCACTGAGAAATGAAGGCAGCTAAAGCAGTACCCAGTACTGCAGAGTGGGCACAAAGGTGGAGCAGGTACAGCGAAAGAGTAGCACATACCGAGCCCTTTGGAGGTGCCAAAATGCATGGGAGGAGAAGCAAAAACCTTGCTGTGAAAAGACAGCACGAGCTGTATTGTTCCTCACAAATCTCTCTCGCTGCATAAATCTCTCCAAAATACTCCTGTAATACCAAATCATGAGACAGTCATGTTTCTGTACTGTTACATGAATGCTAAATCCCCTGAGCAGCAAATGAGTCCCTCGTGGGAAATACTTAGGAGCATTACTGAAAAAAAAGGCAGAATACTTGAAGCAACAGGAAATTTTTATTCATCTTGAACGTGATTTAATGGATACACAGTTCTTCCTTCCTTGGAAGATGATAAATGGCCCACTGAGGTTAAGTAAATTAGACTCCATGACAAACCAAAGCTTTTCATTTCTCCTTTTCTTAAAAAAAAAAAGAAAAGAAAACAAACCCGCAAAAGGTCTTTCCCACTTTAATTCATCTCAGTGCTTTGATGGCTGGTCTGCTTATTCCGCAGTGGAGTCCACTTCTGCTTCCTCCTGCCATCGTTCCCCACTCCTCCTCTCCAGCCTCCTTCTCATCTCATCACTGCTAAGCAGAGCCCAGCTGAAGCACACTCACTGGTGGTGCTCATACTCACTCAACACACATTATTTTTGGGTGCATGGTTTAGTGGGAGGTGTCCATGCCCATAGCAGGGGGGTTGGAACTAGATGACCTTAAGGTCCTTTCCAACCCTAACTACTCTATGATTCTACGATTCCAGGACCTATCCCAAGTCTCCAGTCTCTGACAAAATCATATTCCTAAAAGCTCTCCTTCATTAGAAACTTGAAAATGAGTTTTAATCTCTTTTAACAAACAGTGGGAGTTTTTAATGAGCAGAAGTGATTACTGGGCATGAGGTAACTGAAACTAACCTTAGCTCTAAGCTTTATCCACTTAAATTCAGTGAAGGACTGTCAAATTCAGTTTTATTAGCACTGTCAAACCAGCAGGTTAGGAAGCAAGTGCTCAAGTGCTCAGTGCCTCCTGAACTTTTCCTAACTAATTCTGGCACATCTTCAAATGTAAAGTTGAGCTTTCCAAAAATACACTGTGTGAGACGCAGCTGCCCATGGGCAGTGGCATCTCCGGCCAGGAAGGCTGCTCAGCACTGCACCGTGGGCACAATGGGACAGCCATGACCCCAGAGCAGCTTGCAGGGCAGCTCGGCCATCTGGGAATAAAGCCAAGGGAGCTTACCCCAGGCATGGGCAGTGCCACTGCTCTCTGCAGTGGTAGATGCTGCAGCAGCCGATAGGAAGCCATGTTGCTCTCATGGGGACAGAGACAGAGGGAAGAGATGGCCAGATTTTCCCCATCCATTCACCACACCAGAAAAATCTAGTTCCCTGTTTAGACATGGGTATATGAAAATATGAGAAGCACAGGATCAAACTAGACTTGGGAATAATGATCATTACAGTTGCTGTAGCATTATATACAAAAATCTGCATTTAATTTTGGAAAGTAAAAATAGAGGCTGGAGAGAAAATGACATAAAACTGGAGATTGGAAGGATTGATTTCCCCTCTCTTATATTCAGTTCTGATGTCTAAACCACATTGCAAAGTGATAGCAGAGCCTTGCTTTCCTACAAGTTTTACAGATCTTGATGCTGTTTCTGTAGTTTATTCAGTGGCTCTCCCACATAGAGCCTTCTGATATACTTACTGCACAATAGGCTCATGCAGGTTTTTGGGGTTATGTAAAAACTCTTCACAGCAGGTAATGAAATACTGCCTTAAAATCCAAGAAAAGATTCTAATGATTCCAATAATAATATCAGCTTCTTGGATTTTATTTCAGACTTGTTCTAATACTTCTTCCAAATTTCTTCATAACTTCAAGGAAATGATAAAGCTAATGGGCTCAAAAGGTGCATCCTACATTCATTTACTCTCCTTAAACAGCAGCATCAAATTAATTAAACACCAGTAATTAAACACCATTCCCTACTGCATACCAAAACACTACAGCACTTTAAACCTGCCTGCTGCATGGCACACAGAGATTACACAACCATAAAGAAAGCAAATGAACAAACCAGAAATTCTTCTTATTTTGCATATACCTTATAACTGATTCTACAGTCCTTTGAAGCCTATGCAAGGTAAAACTGCCTTCAGGCATCTTATGCACCCAAAATGAAATAAAACCAAACAACTCATATAAGTCTAATTAATTTTGTTAGTTTGATTTAACTGGATTGTATTTTGCAAGGATACCTTTGCTAGAAAAATTGCATCTTAAGCATTATAGAAAACACAAGCTCTTCCTGAGCATCAGTGATAAGTTTTCCTTGGTTTTTACTGTTCTTTAACAAAAGTGCAGTCACTCCCCCCAAGCCTTATTTCTCTCTGCCCCTTTTAAGTCCAGCTCAAAGAACTGTGGATCAGCTAAACTTTTTCTTCTTAAGGCTGGAAATTCCTCAGCAGTGCAACTTCTTCTTTGTTATATAGTAAACAACAGGCATAAGGAGAAGATTTTACATGCAGATTGCACAACAGCAGTGAAGACTGCACTGCTGAACTACATTTTCATCTCCTTTCCATCACTATCTTCTTTCAAAGCATGCAGAGAGGATGAAATGTGGAGGTTGCTGTCTCTGGAGTATGCCTTGACATTGTAAGAGGGGAAAGGAGGCTGCAGATTTCTAAGTTGTGTAATAAGGAGAGCTGGCACCAGTGACAGTTGTCTGAGTAAACAATACTACACCAAGCCTGAGGCTCACACAAAACTTGAGAACTAAATATGCTTGTTGGTTAAGTACAAGGCTTGTTCAGAGCACAAGCCTCTAAGAGCAAGTCAAACTGCTGCTTCTGAAGAAAACCCTCAGCAGAACAGACATACCCATACCCATGAAGAATATATAGAGAAAGGGTTCATAGTTGGCAGCAGGTCTCTGTTACAAACAAATCTGATTACATCTGCTTTCACTGGAGTATTCTAGCACTGGTAACAATACTGATAATAGCAGTCCTGAAGCGAGAAAAGCATAACTGGTTCCCGCATCATGAAGCCCTTATTCTAGTATTACAACACTGCATCTGGATCTCTCTTCTTCTTGTCTGCATGTACATACCACAGAAGACTGCCTTGACACCTAAAAGCAGAGTTAGGGTGCTGCAGGGAGAAGGGGGGAAACAAATCCCTGCAATGAAAGCAGCCTTATGCAGCACTGATGCCTGCTCTTACAGCAACCCTACTTAGTATGGGTCTCCCAACATCACACCTGCTGAGGTAGTCCTGTCTCAGGCATCAGTAAGGAAATTTACTTGAGTGCCCTTCTGGTGTGTGATTGAAGGTATCATTTCCTTTTGTAGGTAAAACCTGAGATTTCCATCTCCAGTCAAACTGAGTGGCAAAATCCAGGGTGAATTACCAGTCTGGAAACCTCTGGAATGACGTATCCTCTAATTCACACTTCTGTCCTACTACACATGTGGTCTTTAGAAGGCAAGAATAGGCATGTGCCCAAATATATTAAAATGATGAGAGTGCAGCCCTACACATTTGTACATCTGGTGAGTCAATGGCAAAATGACAAGCTTCAGGAAAAAGCGTGCACATAAGCACGTAAATGGAGTTCTCCAAAGTCTTGGCTCTATTATTTCATTAGTATTGTGGCACTGGTGATATGTTAGTGTGCCTATGGACTTCACTCACTGTATTTTTACTATTTCAAATCTAAGCCCTTAATAAACAATTAGGAAGGTGATGCATATTCACTGACTTCAAGGTCTTAAGTCTGGATCTGCACACATTAAAATTACCATTAGAACAATGGAAGCATATGCACCTGCAAGAAATAAATTAAAAATGCACTGAATTGTATTTAGCATTACTTTGAACCCTACCTGGAGGAATCCCATCATAGAACATCCACTTACCACCCTGAGATTATCCATGGAATAATGAACTCCCTTGCTAAGTTCTTCAGTATTAGTAATGAGGATGAAAACGGGCACAAGTTTGGAACACTAAGTATTCAAGAGGCTGAAGAGACCAAATTATGAAGGAACATCAAGAAAACATGAACAAACAAACCAAAGAATGACCAGCAAGGCCAAAAATGATTGCAAAGCAACATACCAATTGTTCTGTGTGAGTGCTCTGTGCTCAGACGGAATAGGATTAGGATAGTGCACAAAAGTCTAATTCTCTGCTACAGAGTTTCAAAATAGAAGACAAAGGCTCATAGTTAGAAAATAATTCTTCTTCCTGAAATAACAGCTCAGAAAAAAGTTTCTGTGCTTAGAACATTCATTACTGAACAAGAGAAAGCACATAAAAAATGTGCTGGAGCAAACACTTTGTTATGAAAATGAGGTGGATTAGAGGAGTTAATGATATCTAATATTTCCAATTTTCACGATTCCTACATTTATAGCACATACATTTAATTAGGCCTGGATTTTAAAAATGATCTGGTCTATTTCTTTAGATGGATGTCTCATAATGTGCCTGTGTTTATGTGTGTGCACGCATAGACAATAGGCTAGAGAAGTGTGTGTACATACGTACATCTTAGGAAGAGAAAGATATTCCGATCTCTTTCTTACCTGAGACAAAAATTAGGAAGTTTTCTGAATTCACGCGTATCTTGAATTGATCTCTACCCTGTTGCTTGAGGGAATGAGACATAAAAGCTCCAAGAAACAAAGTTATTGAAACAGAGCCAAATTCTCTGCTGGCATACTTTCATTAGAGGTAAATGCAGCTGCCCCCACATACATAGCTGAGAAGGCTACTTGAATGATGAAAAGAGAAGAGGGAGTCAGCCTAAATGTGTGGTTTCAAACTGTATTTTTTCCTATCAGCACAAACTGTAATTGCAACATAGGGCAATCTTTATTAATTGCAAACTTTGGAATTAGCATTTAAGCATGCATTGCTCTGCATTTCATGATTTTTAAATGAGTATATTCAGGATTATTCTGATGCATATATTGATTACAAAGTATGCCTTATCAAAGAAATGCACTATTTTCACCCTGACTCTAGATTTATCTCTTTTTTCCTGCCTTTACTTCTGTAAAACTAATCTATAAAACTAAATTCAGTCTTTGTAATTTTATAGTTGCATTTGGTGCAGTGGTTTCCTTCAAGTCATATTGTAAATTGTTCCTACAAAGAGCCAAACAACAATTTAATTAACCTCATCAATGCTTTAAAGGAGATATAGTCCAGGGCTTAAATCCATTTCAGAACTCAGGCATCTCTGTATGTCTGTATGCAGTATTTGGGGATCACTAGCATGTAAAATGATAGATTTGCTCACTCATAGCAGCAAGAATTTAAAACCTCCAAGCACATGAATATTTTCTGGAAACATACACAAATTAACTCAGTTTTGGAATCTGTGATCCAGCCTAAAGCCAGGCCAAAGTGTTAGCAGTATTCTAAAATGAGAAGTTTCCCAACATCAAGCCTTGGAGATGCAACACAGATTCTGATCTATGTGGTCTGTTCTGTGCAGAAGACAGTCAAAGAGAAGATTCTGGGGCCAGGCGGCTAATGCCCCCCTTCAGTAGGCTACAGGAATCATCTGGTGGATTTGAGGAGTGGAACGGTGGCTGCCCACACCATCTTCCACGCCATCCCGAAGACTGCTCCTAATGGACAGTCTCTGGTTTACAGAGCTACTAAAACAAAGTTGTAACTATGAAAACAAGAAATTACAGCTAGGGCTCAGACCTAATCTACTGCCCTTTATGCTGCTCAGTCTAGTTCAATTCATTCTGAATGGTTTTTGTGTACAGTGGCAGATCTTAAAGAGAGGAGTAAAAAGTACACTGCTATGATTACCCCACCTTCGGTCTCCTACTTATAACAGTTACTTAAGAAACATGATGACCTTTGAAGGACCTTTCCAACCCTTACTATTCTGTGATTCTATGGTCTGGAATTAGAACTTCCACACCTTTGCTTCCAAATTCAGACAGAAGTCAAACCTTTTTTCTTTTTTTACTGCATACAATGCAGAAAAAAAAAAAAAAAAAAGTAATCTCTGCTCAGTTCTTTGAATGCAAACTATGCAAACATTTCTCTTCAGGCAATGACCCTTTGTGTGGATTCCAGGTTGATGGAGGCATCTCCCTGTAGACCTGAATAAGTCAACAAAATACCAAGATTTGTGTCCTATTATTGTACTCAAAGATTCTCCCCTTAGCTATTTCCAGGTAATGTTTAAAGAAGTATGACTATTTTCAGCAGCATTTGTTTATTTGACAGGGTTACTTCATCTGCTAATCTGGGTTTCCTAACACTTCTCATGGGCTCAAAAGCAAGCACAGACACCTAACACAGGCTTTGAATTCCACTCCAGGAGACAGTCATGGCATGTGTTTGCCAGTCATGTATTTCCGCATATTATTCCTTTGCAATATTGTTTGCATGCAGTCACTATTTAGTATGTTGTGCATCCCAGCATATACCATATAGCAAGTAGCATCATTCATAGGTAATTTTCCTGCTAAAGTTCATTCGACATATATTAACAAAATGTTTTATGGTATTGATGTTAGAGACCTTTGTCTATGATTGTGCCACTGCATGTTAGTCATTATACAGTTTGCTGAGTGAAAATAACTTAAGTTCTCAAATCATGGCTCATCAGTTATTACAGTATCAGTCACTCAACTGCAATGATCCATCCTTTATCCTAGAGCTAGCAAGACATGAGAAAGTGTCACTATATGGATGCTTGGGTGAGAATTTAATGTTGCTACAGAAAGCTAGTCCTGTCTATCCAGACATAAAATGCATTCATTCTTGTTTCTTTTAATGAGCCACTAGTGCATCTACCTAAGTATACTATGAACACATATTCTTGTTCCAACTCTTATTTCTTGCTCTAAGGTAAATACTTTATAGGCATATTTTTGTTTATTTAATGAGGGAGATGTGTGCTTCCAGTGGCGCTTAAGCGCATTAAAAAGCCTTGGTATGTGGCTTATTGGGTATGTAAACCACACTGTGAAAAGCGACTGTATTTCCACCCAGTAGTTAAAAGCACAAAAGAACTATGGGAACCTTGCTCTAGCTTTCATTTTTGGCTTTAGTAAAACAAACCCCAATTCTTTATTTGTCATATTACTATCTGTTACAATTTAAACTTTCCTTAAGCTTTACTCTCCTAATGAAGTTTAATCTGCCTCTGGCTTGAAGCAAAAGACCATTGTATGTAGGCAGTGTGAATGTGGTTTTGCAGAAAAGGAAGTCTTCTGAATGTTGGGGGCTAAAATCAATGGAAAATGGAAACCAGCCTATTGCCCTTGTTTTTCCAGCTGTCAAATTTTACTCTAATAAAGTAGATAGTATTTCTTTATGACCCCACTAGTTTTTCCTAAGCAAACTGACAATACTATTCACTGTTCTGTTAACTCAATCTCCATAATTTATGCTATTCTTCTGTGAGAAATACTCTGAACACTTTTGTGCAGAAAAAGGAACCTTTCAGCAATGTGTTCAGAGGCCCAAATATTTCTTATACTTTAGTTTACTTTTTAACTTGGACAGGGGACTAGATACAGAAGGGAGCACATGTGAATTAAATTGGAGGAGACAGTATGTTAAGAATTATCAGGGTAATGCACATGTTAGCATGGCAACATAGTATTCAGTCTCTTAAACAACTTACAAATAAGTAGCAATAGATTTTGGAGAAAGAAAAGGATATTAAAGAGATCAGCTCTATGAAAACCTTCTGCAATTATAGTATTTGATTAATAGACAAATTAGGGATGGGGGAAGGGTACAGAAAGTAGGAAACTCCTTCGCTACTTGAGATGATCCACAATTTCACATAGAATCATAGAATAGTTAGCGGATCTTCATCTATTAAACCTATATTTACACAGGGAATCACCAGATTTTTGACCTATGGTTTTGCAATGTTTGAAAACTGAATTTTATATGTTGCAGTGAAAACTCTGACAATATGTTGCAGTGCTTAAGATTCAGGAGGTCTGGCTATTAACAGGAGTCAACATCAGAGTAGGAAGAAAAACTTTGCAGCTATAAAAATGCAAATCTATATTTGTAGAGAACACAGTTACCACCTCAATACTTATATGGTCCTTATAACTCAAGCATTTGCAAGTCTCAGAGTCACTAATAATTTTTATTTTTCTAACCCCTCTGTGAATGAAGAGGCAGCATTAGCACAAATGGCCACATATGTACCAGCACTTTAAAAAGTTTATAAGCATTTCTAGGTATCTCATGTTTTATGAACCCTTGTGAGATGATTGTTTTCATTAAAGATACTTTGAGCATTTTTGGTTTTTGATTTTGAAAAATCTTTATTTTATTTTGATTCTGCGTAATCACACTCAAGCTACTAAGACTCATTTGTGATTTACTTTTTCCCTTCTTCTGATGAGTTGAGATGCTGGGAGAAACAGTCCTACTCTTGGCCTATTTCAGAATAATCTTACTATTATCATCATAATGGAAAAAAAGGCAGCATTAATCAGTTAGGTATGAGGTATTTTTAATTGACTGCAGGAGAGACCGTAATGAATTACTGCATCCCATCCACTCCCATATTATTCCCACTGACTAGTAAAAGTGGTAGCACTGCTCTGCTGAAAATCAGAGTATGTTGCATTTGATTTCAGCTTCTCTTCTGAACTGTAGGAAAATTAAATATTCTCAAATGTGACAATATTAACTAACTGTATGAGACAGCATGATTCTAGAGAAGGTCTGTTTCTTTAACCTTTGTCTGAACTTGTAAATTACGGCTTTCTTTTTGTGGTAGTTGCTTGACATGCCTCAGTTCAGTTGCTGCCATTTGTCATAAGATGGCAAAGTACACAATAATCTTTAATTCTGCTTCCACCAGATAAACCTCAACAAAAAGCTTGGGTACACTCGTGTGGGGTAGTGGCTAAAAGAAAAGAAGTTAAAAACAAATGTGAAAACCAACTCTGCCTCTATAAATAATACAAAGTGGCAATTACTGCTATGGGCACTGAAGAAGGGACAGCAGCAAACATGTACCCTTTTCATCATTGCAAAGGGAGCAGCCAGGCCTGTCCTGAGATGTTTAAATGCCACCCCCTTAATGCATCCCCACTTCCACAGGCTCTGAAAACTCTCATCTAGATAAATGCTTCATGCTGAAACTGGGACATAAGAAGAACTTGTAAAAACATAGAAACTGATTTTAATCTTTCCTGGTTTCATTCTAACTTTTATTGGGAAATTGAATACTTTCTTACAGTGAAAAAAAAATAACTGAACATTGTCATATATCACTGTGGTCATAACTGCACACATTCTTTTAGGGTGGAGAGTAAGTGTAGATTTTTAATTGAAATACAGAACCCACTGGAAAACATGATCACAATTCAAGGTTCATTAACAACACTGGACTCGAGAAGGAGTTATTCTTTGGTTTGTCTCTTTTTCCCCCTACAAAACAAAATTCTTTTTAGCTGTTGTTTCCTTTTGCTTTGCCAAAACCAAATGGAAACATGTAAGGCAGAGACTGCTGCAATGCAAACTATGGATAACCCTCTTCAGACCATTCTGAAATTAAAATGCATCTGTTCGGAGTGTATGGAGTCACAAATATGAATGTGCGTATTTTTTTCTTTTATACTTTGTACTGTAAGGTTTTGGAACATACAGTTCTGTAACACAATCTTACTTTAATTTGTGTGTCACATCCATAAAATTGAACTTGGAATGAAAGCTGTAAGAAACAGCCTTTCCACGTCCCTTGTCTCCTTAAGAGTTTCCTTTAGTTTTGACATTTTGGCATGCCTCTTTCTGGAGGCCCTTTCTGTCTAGACTGCCTTGGTTATGCTGGAGGAGCAATTTTCAGTTGTTACAACCTTGACTGAACAGTGAAAACAATATCACAATAACAAACCTTGTAAGACTTATTCCTGCATTCTGGATTACCACTGTATGTCCCTATTTAGCCAAAACCACAGTGAGAGACTGCGCTCTCTTCCCTGTGCTAAATACTAGAGTGGCATTCTTGTCGGGTGGGATATGTACATGGAAGCAAAAAGTCTTAATCCTGTAATGCCATTTACATTCATTATGGTCTACAAGCAGAGCAGCACTAAATCTGTCATTCCCTTTACCTTGCTTTCAGCCTCTTTTTTCACATGCAGAAAGAAACAAGGCAGAGAAGGTGTGGCAGCTGGGCAAATACAGGCAGCATATTTAACTATGAACTATGACCCCCAAATCCTAAGCAATATTTGTGGAAAAGAACAATTGCTTCATACAAGAACAATCTTGTTGGTATTTTCTGGCACTAAGGAAATCATCAAAGGATTTTTTTCCCCCTAACTTAATTTAGAAAGAAAATAGTTTGATTTGTTCTTCAAAAAAGAAAAAATATTCATCTTGATTAGTCCTTTTTAACATTGGCATTTACTATAGTAGACAACAGCTGCTGAAAGCCTTCCAGTCACAGAACTTTTGAAGGATGATGGAAGCATCAAGCTAATATTTTTGATGGCTTTGGGATCTGAACCCATATCCTCAGGATTAAGGCAGATCAAATGAGGATGAATACCTCTTTAAAAAGAAAATCCACCTATCCTTTACCACACAGAGAATTAATCTGTCTGCGCAAAGTCTAAAGAAGTGAATTGAGGTATTTTGTTTTTTATTATTCATATGCAAGCTGTTTTGGTCCTAATTTGGTATTACCAAAAAAGACACAATGCTTTGGCTCTTTGTCTTGGGAATTAATGCTCAAAATGTAAATTAATATGGGACTGGTAATGGATATACAGGCTTTCCCTTTTAAATTGCTTATATGAGTTACAGGTAGGAATCAAAAGCTATCCCCTCAGAAAATCAAAGAGAAACTACTCTAAAAACAGCTGGCAGGTGAGTTCCTCATAATATCATGATATCCAGCCCCAAGAAATACTCAACTGCCATGGAATGCCACACTCACATTTGTTCACACTCTCCAGACAAAAACCTCTATAGTTGACTCTAACCCCACTGGAACCAATGAAATCGTCCTTTTTATTCCCCAGCTGGACACTAAAATAATTTAGAAGTTATTAAGTGAATACACGGGCAGATATAGTCTCGATTCTGATCATACTCAGTTTTAAAGTATCTGAATGACGAACTATTGTAATACAAACAGAGGCAGAATGTCCCTATAATATGCCTGGAGAGAGGTGAAGACATGGTGAGCAGCTACTGAAGTGAACAGCTCACCATTATAATGGAAGAATCACTTTCCAAGACTAAAAATAAACCAAAGAACACATAAAACTTCTGGAGCACATAGCATACACAGAGAGATGAGAGAACTGGGTTCGTTCAGTTTTAAAAAGCAAAGGAAAAGGAGAAATCTTATTGCTGTGTACAATGTCCTACTGGGAGGCTACTGAAACACTGACATTAAAAGTTGGGATTTCCACCCATGGAGTTATTCAAAACTGAAGTGGAAATGTGTCAAAGCAACCTGATCTAATCAGACATGCTTTGAGTAGGTGCTTGGCTGGAAGTCCCTTCCAACCCACAAGATTCTGTGGTCCTATGAAAGACAGGAAAAATATAGTATTTTTGTTAAACATTGTCAGTAAGAGACCATTATGGCCCTTCAGAGAGGTTAAAGAAAGTTTCCCGAAGTCTGCATAGCCTAACAATTAATGAACTTTTAATAACCTTTTAAAATATTAAATACAATACAGTGTCAATCACATGAAAGAAATAATAAGCTCAGAAGCATCTATCATACCACTAAGTTTTCTGTGTGCTGGTTGTGCGTGCATGTATGTGTGTGAGTGCACATTTCTCATTAAAGAACACAGCTAAATATAGCAAACTCAACCACTGTAAAGCATGAAAATACCATAACTTTTGCAAATTTGGTTTGATAAGCATATGAAAAAGGATATGGCCAGGCAGTTTAGAATATTTTACTCTGGACTGTGCTATTTTAATATCTTTTCTGCAAACATTTTTTGCTATACATCTGCCATACATCAGATAACATAAAACTTGCCCAGAAGTAGACACATATATCTCCACACAGTGTATATTGTAGAAGTCTGTTTTCTCCGATCGATGTAACCTTACATACACGTACAGACACAAACTCTGAAATTAAACTTGAAATAAAATTTGGTTGGAAATGTGATGCTCCAGGGCAGCCTCGATTGCAGCAATCATGAGACAGTCAAATTTGAGATCCTCAGGACAGTGAGAAGAGCGTGCAGCAAGCTCACTGCCCTGGACTTCAAGAGAACAGACTTCGGCCTCTTCAGGAACCTGCGTAGTAAGGTTCCATGGAATATAGCCCTAGAGGGCAGGGAGGCACAAGACTGTTGGTTGATATTCAAAGATCACCTGCTGCATGCTCAGGAGCGATACAT
>JAOEHY010016091.1:0-19095 GCA_025447955.1 Psilopsiagon aurifrons | reverse complement strand
GTTCTAGACTGGGAGGCCCAAGGGGAAAAGCTAGTTGCATGAATGCATGCAGACATACATTTAGTCACTAACATCTTAGCATCTCCATACATAGGTAAGGATGGTAATACAAATTCTTCAATTTGTGCAGGAAGAGAGAGTTCCATTACCAGAGTAACAAGGCTACTGCTCCTAAAATTGCTTTCTTTTCATTGTCTTAAGTTGTCCCAGATGCACAAACTATATTTTAGCTTGTGCTGTATTTTGGTTATATCTCAATTACATTCTTCTCAACTCAATTGGCAATCATTTAGAACCGTTATCAGTCTGCCTGTGCCACCTCCATGCTCGCCGTTAACCTCTTCCTGCATGCCTAGGACAGGCATGTCTGCGTAACACTTTGCCATCATTGCTTGTCTTATTTTGTAACAAATCATGTTCTTCAACTATCTTCAGCACTAGAGTTCCATCCCAGTATCCATGTATGCTGCTATAACTATACCACTGCAACCATCATTACATTCCAGTTTTTGGCGTAACTGATAAGAGACCGTATGTATTTGTGTTGATCTGGGGAAATGCTACATCTCTGCTCTAGCCTACAATGCAATCAAGAGGAACTCCTAGAACTGTGGTCCATCTTCAGCACTTCAGTAACCCGTTGTGAGCACTGAAAACCTGGAACGTGTCCAGAGAGATTCACCACTTCGAGCTAACGACTGTTTTCAGAAGTCAACCACTTGCCATTCAAATGCTGCCTTAAACTAGAGTGCCTAAATCTGTTGTTTGCCAACACTACCACTTACAGTATCCCACAAAGGGCTTTGTGTCTCAGCTCTTTTCACAGTGCTGCAGCTGCTGAGGTAGCCACGGTAGGCGTTTTCTAGAGCTCTACTTTACTGGATACATGGTGCATCATGAATTTGATACATTGAAAATGTGTATCTCTTCATTTGACTTTCAATATTTTTTTAGAATATTTTTATGGAAACTGTCTTTTAGTTTTTCACTATGAAGTTCCATTTTTAATTCCTGCAGTGCTAGTCCATTTCTAGGTGATGCTTCATTGTATGGACCAGTTGAAATTTGAGTGATACTTCGTTAATGATCTATGTGCACTTTTACTTGTAAACAATTGAAATTTGGATATGTTTATACGTGTAAATATAGTTGTCTGCAGTGCCCCTATTGCTTATGTTGTCTAGCCTCCCATTTGTGGTTCTATTAATAAATACGCCATATCTGATTTACTAGGGTGATAAGAATTAGACTAGTGATGTTGGGGGGAGGGATACTTGTATCAAAGCAGGCTTGTCAACCCAGCCATCTGCTGTTTGTTTGGGGAAATGAAATCGGGATCAAAACATTCGGCTTTCCTGGGGGCTGAAGCAATAGTTAGATGCAGCAGTGCTGGATTCTTTTTAATTTCAGTGTTAGTAGGAACTGTACTATGAGTAAGACTGAATTGGAGTGACTTGTGTAGAGGTTTATTCCTTTTGTTGTATACCACTATTACACAGCTTGACCTAGTGTAGTACGGGGGCTATTAAACTCTAAAGTTTAGATTTTTGGAGCTTGTATACAGGGTTATTTATATAATAATGTGACATTACTCAATACTGACAAAACTACTTAGGTAGTTTTTTGGAGGGTTTTGAGGGGGTTGTTGGGATGGGATTTTTTGGTTTTGTTCTGGGTTTTTTGTTTTCTTTTTTCTTTTAAAATCTAGTGCTTTTTTTTTTTTATTTTAGAGAAAAGGAGGAAATGTGATCTGTGTATTTTCTGCTAAAGGGCCTGTGGTTTGCCTGGCTAACAGCCTTGCAGGTCAGTAATAACACTTCCTGGTAAAGGACTACATGTTCCTTTCACGTTACTGTTTGTTTTTCTAAAACCAGGATTTGCTTCCTTTGGAGGCAGGTTGCTTTCATGAGGGATAGTGCAACTTGTATGAGGGTTGTTAAACATAGGAAAGAAACATTTGTACTTGCACAGCTAGTTACAAATCACTTCTAAAATTCTGAATGTGAGTTGTCTTAAAGAGTCTTACATTTTCCAGTAATTTTTAATCATTTTTTGTGCACATGTTGATTTCCTAAATGTTAAATGCTTTGTTTAAAAATAGTGTTCTCTGTTGAGAATATTTTCATGGAATAAAAAAATCTTTTCATGGTCTATGGAATTAGCTTCCCCACTTGTCTTCTCTTAAAGACTTCCAGCATGAGCTCTGTTAACTTCTTGTTACAGTGGTCGAACCTCTGTTGTGACTCGGAGGAAGAGATCATACCATTTTGGTGTTGGCTGTGGTGTGAGCCTGCTCAAATAATTTCAAATGCTGTAAAAGTAACATTTCACTCCAGAAATAGACTTAATAATAATGAGCACATAAATCTCTAACCTTAGTTCTTGCTTAAACATTTACCCAGGTTTTGAGGATAATGCTTATACACCAGTTTTATATGTGACACAGTGGAATTTGCTGCTAGAGCACTCCTTATATAAACACCATGTACGCTGATTTCCTGTGAAAAGTGCTAACAGCTTATGCTTTGCCTTCATCTAAGGGAAAAAAGTACTACTTACCAAAATGATTCACCTCAGTAAATGAAACAAGTTCAATGTATTCATACACCCACATTTAGTCATATCTGAAAGCATTTTAATTATCTGGTTTGTTTGTTCTTGCCTTTTCATCATTCATTCCTGGCAGCATAGCTGTTGTTTAGGCTCCAGCAAAAGCACTACAGATGCCGTCTTAAACAAAAAGTAAGTTGTACCAACACAGACACACAACTCATTTTGTACCTTCACAGGAGCTGTCTGTTGTGATCACAGATATAATTTCTGCAACCTGCAAATTCTTTTGCATCAAGATACAGTTTAGTTCACAATTCTATGTACAGCAATTTATAGTCATTAAAATAATATTATACAACAGGTTTTTGCAATGTCACATACTTAATCTACTCTTGTATTTACACTGTTTGTTTGCTTAATTTTAAGAAGCCAATGCCCTTAAATCCTAGGCATTATTAAAACATTCTAATTGGGAAATACAAAAAGCTGTAAGACTGAGTGACTTACAGGGCTAACCTACATGTTTTAAAAGGGATCACTCACTGACTTAGTGATACAGTAAATAAATAATCTGTTTAGAAATCAGTAGTTTTAAAACACATGTGCATTGTGCAGTTAAAAGTTCTAAACATCTTGTGAAATGGAAGAAGTTTGTGCTGTATCAAACTGCCAAAAGAAAACCAAGGTTCTTTCAAGTATTTCATTTAAATAGTGTTTACAGAGTCTCATATAATTAATTGTTCCACCTGCTTCACTGGGGGAGGTTCCAGTTTTCGGGAAAGTGCAGTTAAAATCTGGCTGAATTTCTCATATCTTTCATTCTGATTAACTTGGGCTCCTTTGCTGCCCCAGAGCAATCTCATCTGAAATTCTGTCTTGAAGATTTCACTCATTTCTTCATCTGGCTGAAAACCTAGAAAAGAAAAAGAATCCCACAGTATTACTATCAGACAAATTCTTTTCTTCAGAAGAAATGGATTTTAAAGTCCATTCTCCCTCCGAATAAGATGAGCCTCAGTGTGCTGGATTTCTTCTGCACAGTGGTTTTAACAAGTTATTTTTAACAAGTGACAGTCCTTTCCATTACTGACATTCTAGAGCATACCCATGCTTTAGGGACACTGGGACAGGCTCAATTTTGATGGTCTGGAATTGTCCTTATAGCCTGACCTTAAATACAGTTACTGCTGTAGACATGCTACCTGCATGAAGATACGCTTTCATTCACAATTCTATATACATTCATTTATATTCATTAAAGGAATAACATACAACAAATTTTCTGCAATGTTACATTCTTAACCTATTGTTTCTGTACTGTTTGTTTAATATTAAGAAGCCAATGCCCTTAAATCTTAGGCATTCTCAACATATTCTAACTGGTAAATAAGAAAGCTGCAAGATTACCTTACAGGGGTAACTGACTGTTTAAAGGGATCATTCACTGACTTGATGATGCAGTAAATAAATAATCTGTTTAAGAATCAGTAGTCATCTATCTGCCCTCATTGTTTCTCTCAAAGTTTAAAATACAGTCATATGTTCAACACACTGCTGCTTTCTGGCTGCAAGCAGTCAAGATCATAGTGCTGCATTTTGCACCACTGAAAAAACACATTATGACAAATGGTGGTGTATTTGTAAAAGAGTAGGGATTTGAAACTACAGAAAAGAAGAAGTTATCCTCAGTCCTTACTGTACTCCTGCTCAGCTGCTAGAAGGGTCAAGCACATAAGTCATGAGAACTTTGATTTTTGTTTAGTAAAAACATATGCTCTGTTGATTACTGGAGAGCTACAGTGATTAATAATTAACTGCTTTTAAGCTATATTGATGTTGTCCTCAGTCTGAGTTTCCTGCAGGACATTTGATCCTATCTCAGCTCCCATGAAAGAGGAGAAGAATTTCTTGCACTATTGGTGGCACTTAGGCAGAGACCTTATTCTTCAGACATAGCCCCCGCTTTGTGTCAAGGTATAGCAGTTACTCCTACACTGCTCCCTACCTTCCAGCATCCGCTGTGCAGTCAGGCTGTACATTTCTGCGTTGTGTGCTATCTGACGAGCAGTGGCCAAGTGCTTGAGCATTATCTCACAGCTTTGGTCACTGCTTTCCCACAGGTCCATCCCTTCAAAAATAACAGCTTGCCGCTCCATCAAGATAATGAGAGGCATCAGCAGTGGCACAGTCACATGGTTCTGTGGAGTACCGGTGGGCTCTGGAATAGAGAGCAACAAGCAAATCATATCAGACATTATGAAATTGCTAATTGAAGAAACTATTATAACTGCAGTCTGCTCTTCAAAGTTAGAAGCTACTCTTTTTCTTCCATCTTCCAAACTAACACATGACCTCTGATACACCAGCCCTACCAGTTCCCAGGGCACTGGCTGGGGGAGAAGGCCAAGACAAGTTAGCGTTGGAAAAATCTGTTACAGGAGGTGGCTCTGCTGAATGACTGAGACAGCAGCACAGCGATTTAAAACATTTAAAATCTGCTTAATTCCAAGAAATTCCGTGAGGCTTATGTTTTCTTTCTCTAACCATTCTCTTGGAGAATTGTTCAGATGTTATTCTCTGCCTCACTGCTTTGGAGATGGGAGCTGCAAAGAATGGATGCAGGAGCACCTGGTATGATCAGAGGAATTCTCTTATTAACCCATTCTTTGTATTGAGGATTCATCCTCTGATCTAATAGGCAAAGCAAATAAAAAGCAAAATTTGCCAAAAGTAACTCTTCTGTGGAAGGAAGGAGATTCTTTTTCCTGTCTTTGAGGCAAGGAATGAAAGTGGTTTAGTTTCTGCTCCACAAAGAGGGAGTATAAAGTTTGAGAAGGATGTTAGATTCTACATGGGTACACACACACAAGCACAGGCTGATGTTTGTCTGGCAGCCTCTTTCCTTCTGTTGCGTTGTCTTAGAGTGCATTCTACAATTTTACAGCCCTTTTAACATGTGATACACAGCTATCCAAACAGCAGCTGCCTCATCTCCCTATACAGGAAATGAGCAGTGAGAAGTTAAAAGGCCAGATAGAAACCAGTGTCACTCATACTCACTGTTCCACTCATCTTGTCCTTCATGCAAAGCTTTGCTGAACGGCTTCAGCTGTTTTTCATACATAATGGCAGTCTGGGTATAACGATGCCTCAGAGAGGTCCAGGTTTGTTCTAACCTAGTGACCTGTTCACAGACAATGAGAGAATACCTGTTAGTGATGCCATTGCACTCACAGGAACAGCACCCCGCTAGTGAAGTTTGTTCTGATGAGCTCTCTAGTCTTGATGAAGTTGCATAAAAAACTTTGAAATAAGTTTCTTAATAATTTGTAAACAATTTGTTTGGTTGAAAATAAATACCAAACAATTCCATGGTTTGGAACATAAAGAGAAACAGATTTTTACCTGTGGCATTTCCAGTGCTTTCATAATGGCAGAAAATCCATACAAATCCCCCAGTGAGTCCTTCAGCTCCACTGCAACTTGGATAATCCTGTTTAATGTTGCTGCTCTATCTTCTACTGTTCCTGTGCAACCCAGGATATCCACAGCTATTCCTATAGCCATGGTATTGTGCCTGTAAATGAAACAATTTATGCTGATTACTAAATAATACATGTGTTCAGGAAAATCTGTTCAAAGGTTTATTTCAATAGCTTGGTGTGCCCCAGTAAACTTACTCTTGCCAGCATCTTTGTATCAAGAACAGTAATGCCATTATACAGAACATAGATATGTTGGCTTTTAAAATAAATTCAGTAAGATTTCCTGAAATTATTAGTATATAAAATTCTGCTCAAGCAATGAATGAAGGAACACTTCTGGGAAAACTGCCCTAATTCCATTTTGTCCTCTGCACTCAAATCCTGGGATCTTCCCCCAGAATTTCAGCAACCAAACTACTGAAATCTCAGAGCAGCAGAGAAGCTAAGTCAGGGACAGAAGACCCCTAATTGTTCCCCCTTAACTTGTGCAGAGGTTTTAGAGTAAGATTTGCTGATCATTTTTTACCTTAGTAGCATTTCCAGCCTCTTCCCCAGCTGCTATTGCCTTCAGTTTCTTCCAGAAACACATTCAAGCTAGATTCCAGGTCCCCCTGAACTTCGGCTTACCTGAGCTCTTAGAGGAGATGAGGGTGCGCTCTAAGGACAGTTCCTCTTTCCCTGTATTACATGCGTGGATTTGCCCCAGGACCTTAAGGAATGTTTCCTATGCAAAAAGCAGTTCTGTGCCATATCTGTACCGTGCCCTCTGTACACATGAATTCAGACAAGGTGCGGGTGAGCACTCTGAGGAAGCAGAGTACAATGTAGCAACGCTCTGATCTTCTGGCCAGCTGCCCTGGAAATGAGTAACAGGAACACGTACCTTTCGATGAGGTCAAGGCGCAGTTGATGTCCGTAAGGCAAGGTGATCAGTTCCAGCCCAGAGTTCACTCCCATAAGCCTCCTCATCTCTTCAGACACTTCCAGTATCCTTGCCACCTGCCAAGGGCAAAGACACACATGTGATTTGAAACCCACTTACTTCAACACCCCCTGCAACCACGTAGAAGTCCTCCAGGTTAGTGCATGGCGTACAGAGCTAAGTGCACAGCACACAACTAGAATACAGTCCTCTAAGAAAAGCTTGATTAATGCACTTTCAGTGCCTTACACAAAAAGACCAACTTTTGCTTTGCCACCTTCATTTTTAAAGAAGATGATTGCTCCGAATGCGTTTGGATTAACTCTCACAGGCTCCTCATAAAGATTAATTAGTAAAAGGCCTTTAAGGAGGACACTGAATGTTGAGTGCCTAATAAAGTCAACATGTGAAAGCTGACACCCTCACCAATTTGTCTTTGCTTTTTAAACACACAATATTAGCTACTGGTTATAGCAATAGCAATTATATATGCTAATTTGCTAATTATAAGCAAAACCACATGAATACACTAATGTGAGATTATCTGCTGGTTTAAGGCAGCCTGTACGATGACACATGTACAGACCAATCTGCCTGCTATTTCACTGACGCATCAGCAGGCTTTATAGAAAGATGAAAGCAATCTGGCCCACACAAGCAGCCTCCCTGGTACAGAATCTAGCGCTGTCAAGAAACCTGTTTCACTGCTGGAGATGCAGGAGTGCTCTGAAGTCCCTGGAGACACACTGACTGCTACTTCTTTGTCACGAAAGTCCTCTCAGGCCCGCAAATGGCAGATACTCCATCACCATATGGATGCTCCTCTCATTATTAGAAATCTCACTATTTAAAAGGCAAACTGAGCCACTGCTGCTGCAAGACAAGCTATGAACTTCAGCCTTATCACAGATCTCAGTACAAAGCATTTATTCTGGCCCAGTTCGCATGCCAATCCCGTTGCATCATGCAGTTCTTATCAGCTTGGTAGTACCCAGCAAGTTACCAATGAATGACAGTCATTGGCTCTCAGCACTGCAAGATAAAGATAAAACAGACTTCTCTACATGTCCCAGCCAGTTACTGTTCCTGCTCCAAAACCCCCTAATCTGTTTCTGTAAAACACTCGAGTGACTTCTAATGAATGGTGCAGGCTCCCACACTTCCAAGAAGCAGCCTCCTTGGCCCCGTTCCAGAGCTCATAGAATTTAAAATAAGGAGACTAATAACAACCTAATTGAATACAGTATATATAAAACTCCCTTACTAATTCTCTAAGGCATGCATATCCTGTGCCTTCAAGCAACACACACTTTAACGATATATGAAAAGACATTCTGGTTTTTATTATGAGGTTCAAGGAGGAAAAGGTGAATTTCAGAACTAAAATGTCAGAGAATGCTCTTGCTACTCTTGGAACCATGGCAAAGAAGCCACAGTCTATCAGTTCTGAAAAGACCAAGCAGTTGTGGAGCTGAGTTTTTCTGAGTCACCATGTCTGTGTGAAGCCCCACTCGGCAGCAGCCAACACTGTTACTGAGGAGAGAAGCTGGCATTTGATGTTGGCAGGAACCCAGCAGCTGGCAGGGAATGGCACACTCATCCCACTGCTGCTCTGGTGAACTACCCCCTTCCCGGACCTGAGGTGTGAATCAGTGCAGCAGCGCTAGGCTGAGCACCAGACATGTTTATTCTGGAGCACTACCACTTCCTTTCTTGTCTGCAGTGGAGCTGCCCATTAAGTAGCCACGCATGTTGCTCCTCAAGCTGCACTTAAACCCAGATAAAGCCCCAACACTCAGTTCCTGTAGCTGCTCTGTAGCAGGTACAGCACTTGGCAGCCCAGCAAAGTGGTGCAGATTCAACTGCAGTTGCATTTCATGTATTACAGAAAGTCAACAGCTCACAAAGAAATGACTTCTCTTGTCCTGCCGTATTTCTGAACCAACAGCCCATGTCCAGCTCTGTCAGCTGAACAAAGTCTACAGTGTAGAAAAATAACGCTTTGTGGTTTTACATCTTTCTAAACACTTCCCTAGCAATACAGTTCTCATAGGAGAGAAATGCACAAGGCCTCATAGCTATTTGCCCGCACCACCTATCCAGCTCTAAGATAGAAACTCAGATAAAAAGAGCATCAAGTTTAAATACATTTAGTTCCATTGAACATCATACCAGCCAGGGCACGGCAACCAGGTAACGCCTGTCTACCGTTTGCCCTTGTGAGCTAACTGGCTATTTCCCGTCACAAGTGGTACTTTCCACAATAGTTTACAGCACAGACAGCTCTCCCTCTGGCATAGAAGAAAGGCTGAATCACAGACACACAGCACTGACAGGAGATTGAAAGGACACATGAAATGCTGAGAATTTGAGTCTTAAGTCAAGGATGGCTGGAGACCTTTGGTCCAAAGGGTTGGATAACATTTTTGTTCTTCAAACAGAATTACAGAATGGTTTGGGTTGGAAGGGACCTTAAAGACTATCTAGTTCCAAGCCCCTGCACCTTCCACTAAACCTGGTTGCTGGAGGCCTGTCCAACCTGGCCTTGAACACTGACAACAACAGAGCATTCACAACTTCCTTGGGCAACCTGTGCCAGGGCCTCACCACCATCACAGTAAAAAATTTCTTCCTTATATCCAACCTAAATCTCCCCTGTTTAAACCTATTACCCCTTGTCCTGTCATTACAGTCCTTGATGAAGAGTCCCTCTCCAGCACCCTTGTAGGCCCTCTTCAGATACTAGAAGTTGCTAAAAGGCCTCCACACAGCTGCTCTTCTCCAGGCTGAACAGCCCCAACTTTCCCAATGGAGGGGGAAAAAAACAACACCCCAATACCCTAAAAATTCCTACAATGAAGTCAAAACATTTGTTGTATTAGCTGCAAATCTACCCATTCATCTTTTCAAACTGGTTATACAAAAAGTATGAACTTTCACAGCACAAAATAAAATGCAAGAGTTTTCTTACCTTGCAGTCCATTCTAAGAATATGCTGTGCAATAACCTTTGCATTGTTGTTGGTGAAAAGCTCCTTAATTCTTCTTAACATTGAAGTTTCCAATGGCTTGTTTTCAGGAGGAAGTAGTTTTGATTCAAAATCGTTCGGTTTAAAACTAGACACAGTCTCAAACACAGGTGCAGAAAAGATGCTGTCGTCTTCAGCCACATGAGTTGAAGCTTCTAAAAGATCTGCAGAGTTCATCGTAGGGTCATCTTCCAGGATCAAATAGTTTGTTTCAGAGTTCCTGAATGAGTGTGTTCCCCTCTCCTTTCGTATCAGATGTTCCACATAGCTGGTTTTCTGACATAACTGCTGCTTTGTTGCTGCAGGATCTCTGGCAGGGCTCAGTTCACAGTAGTGTCCTTCTGAACTGTGGGAAGCTAAGGGAGAATCTGGGGGCTTTAACAGGGGTGCTTTGCTGGGTTTAGGTGGAGGCTTCGGGCAGAGCTGACTGTCTGACCCTCTAAGAGCTTCTCCTACTTGTAACTCAGAGGTGACTTTCTGAACAACTGTGGGGCTTAGAGAAGGCTCACTGCCTGTTCTAAATGCAGGAGAGCTTGGATATGGGTCTGCATCTGCTTCAGGTAATCGAGATGGATGTCTTGAACCTGCAAGGGAAAACGGAATTTTAGAAGGCCAAACCACGTATCAGTCCTGATGCCAGTCCCAGGGTTCATGTCTTAATGCTGATTCCTGAGGAAAATATTGACAGATCATGGCAGTTACTCTCTGACAAAATGCATATGAAATTGTATTTTGAGGAATGAGCTAGCCAGTAAATTCCATTCTCTTGCTGATCCTCCCCAAATCCCAAATACACAGAACAGCTGCACCATAATATTATTCTGTGGTAATGCTGACAATAATTCCAGTCCCTGCTGCATACATAGGCTATACTGTCAGAGTTGGATAGTCTCCATGGCTTGGAATAGGAGGCTTCTTTGTAACCTGATCTAGGCCATAAAAGCAGAAACTTCCAGACACACCACATAAAAGATGAGTCATTTCTGAGAATGGCAAGTTTGAGATGAAAGAAAAGCTTCCCAAAGTCAAGCCTGAACCTGCCATGAGGTATGGAAGGAATGAATTTCAGGGCTGCTAACCTTTTTCCTGAATGGTAGCTGGTGGGAAGAGCTGGAGAAACACATCCACATTCTTCTGTGTATGTATACCTCATTCTGGACTCAAACCTCAGCACATCCAATCTAGGACTGAAGCCTGTATCAGACATTCCCAGTCTGCAGGTCTCAGTGCATTTGCTGGTATCCCCAGCAGAGTGGCCAGCTGCAGCACAAGGGCTTTGCTGCTTGTTTGCAGCTGGCTCTCAATTTCTGCAGACAACAAAATCTACAAGTCACAGCCTGTCTCTGCTCATAAGCGGTACAATACCAGAACCTGCTTGAAGGACCCCATGATAAAATACACAGCAGTACTCTTCAGATTAAATGGTGTAGTACCAAAAGAAAACTTTTTTCAGCCATGGATTGGAATAAGATGATCTATTTGACTACAGTTGGACACAAACTTGTCTTATGAATATCCGTCCATCTGATTGCTAAACACAGGAGCACACCCTTCCTATCAGGATACAGTCTCACTTTATAAATACTCAATATTATCTTAGTCTCAAGAATTCTTTCCACAACAGGCACTACATGTTTCAACAGCTACTACATCCAATGTGACTAGCAGCCTCAGAAGTGAAACACTAGAATTTGTCCATACGGAACAGATACATCCTTGAAACTTCCTTGGCCGATGTGTTAGTATGGATACAATTGCTTACATCTCTGAAGAGTCTGAGAGAGAAAAAGCCACCATCAAGAACTGATCAGGTGTTGGCACACCTTGTATCACTGGAGGAATCATGCCTTGGAACCAGACAGCAGGCAAAAGGAGCAAAAAGCAAAAGGGATGGGGGTGGGAGGGAAGGCTGAATATAAAAGCCAAAACAGTGCTTTTTTTTCCTGGTGAGGAACACGAGCACATCCGCATACTTACGGAAGCAGTTACCAGACTTCCATGAGACAGGGCTTCTACTTAATAGACTTGTCAAAATGACAGGAGTGAGACAAGTCAGTTCTTGTAAAGCACAAAACAAGGAAAGGTCATGCTGTCAAAAAGATATCAATGCCAACTGTAGTTGTTGTTTTTTTCCTGTGGAAGCCTACTGAGCTGTGTGCCACGGTACTCACCTACCTGGCACACTGTAAGCGAAAACCCTGTTCCAGTGACTTAAGGAGCAAGCAACATGCTAAACACAGCTTATGCTGGCCATTAAATATAACTATATACAGGATTGAGAACACTCAACAATCTCACTTTGGTATGAAGCATAACAGACTGCCTGGACACACACAGATTCTAAGTGTGAAACATTTAATTATAAAACATACCTATTAGCAAATAGCTCTCTGACTGGTGAGCCTTCAAGGGGAATCTTCTTTCCAAAAGATGATCCAGACAAGCTGGCTGACTACCACTTTTCTCTTTGTTTCTAGGGTAAACAGAAATGCAAACAAAACCATATCAATATATCCAACACTCTTAACACACATACCTAATTGCCAGAATATATCATAAACAGTGCAAGAATCATTAGCAACCCACTTGGGCAGCTTATAAGAATAAAAGGTATTTCATGCTGTTAGGGCAGAAATGAATGGGCTATAATATGTGTGACCCTGCAGCATTAATGAGGGTGTTCCTTAGTGCTGAGATTTTTTAACGGAACATTTGATTTGGACACTGAAATTAGGATCCATTATCCTACACCTACCATTTTATTGCAGAAGTCAAATATGGAAAGAAAGGCTTCTCTGGGGCAGCAAGAAGATTTTACTCTAATCCTTTGTTTTATCCTAGTCAAGATTTGGCAAGAACAAGCTGCCTTGCTGTTGTGCTTCCAGAGCCTACATTTGCTCTCACTCATTTGCTAAAAACCAGCAATCCCTCATACCTAGTTTCCCATCTAAAATCAGAGTGAAAATTCACATCACCTACAGCTAGAGCTGATAGAGTTACCTCATTTCCCTCTATGAGGACAGCAAACTTAAAGTACCTCAAAAGATTGCCCCTGGGTATGCTCTGCTCCGCGGACTGCATGCTGGATATACCAAGGCTCAGCCTTTTTGCAGTTTCTGGTTTTCCTTCAGGGATACTTGGCTCTCTTTGTCGGACTGGAGTTACACCATACTTTTCCCCTAGACACCTGAGAGGCACAGTCCTGTTGATGGGCTGAAAAATAATTGCTCCACTCTGCTTTGATATTGGTGTGCGATTCCCAACATAGTATCTAACCAAGCCAGGAATGCTGTCAAAGCTTTCCAGTTCAAGCTGATACTGAACACGGCAGTAGGCTTCATTGAGTCTTAGAACTGTTCTGTTGATCTTAAAATGCTGGGAGGTATTTTTCCACTGACAGGTAAGAACATAGTTCCCAGGGCTGGAAAGAGAATCCCTGATCAGAAAGTCTCCATCTCTCTGAACCAGGCCTTCTGCCACCTTTTAGGGAATAAGGATCATGCAAAAAAAAAGACTTTTAGTATCAGAAAACAAGTAGGCAAACAGCACACCACAACAAAGTATTCTTAAACATAGAACTTCATTTGGCTGCTCTGGAAGGACGGATAAAGCCAGAAATACAAAGAAAAGCATGAAGTGCAGTAGAAGACTCATGTGTCAAATTCCAAATCTAAGAACCCATCCCACAGCAGAGATCCGGAGGGGTTTCTTTGAAAATGCCCAGCAGCAAGACCCACACCTATGTATTTCTAATAGCTGCCTAATAGAAAATAAAGCACGAAGAGAAAGCAATGACTCAAGATTTCAGACTTCAAAACATCTGAATAGACAGTCACACTGAGGTTTAGAAGCGTACTTAACCACAGGACCCCAGAATAGTCTTATTATTACCTTCAGTGACAGAAGCTTTAATTTTTTATTCTTTGTGAATACTGCATAGTACTAGGAAGAGCCAGAGCAATCCTGTTTTTCCTGTTGTGAGTTAGTCCTTTCATGTGATAAACTCTGCATCTAACAGTTAATCTTGGGCGCAGTGTACGTGGGTGCTGCACAGGCCCTCCTTACCGAGGGGAATGGCAGCCTGCAACCCCGGCCAGAGCCGGGAGCCCCGCAGGGGGAGCTCCAGGCCCTCTCGGAACCCAAACTCTAACCCTGCCACAGCTTTAACACATTTGTTTGCAAGGATTAACATCAAGTTACTGCGTAGATTTTGTGGTGCGACTTTTTTCCCCTCCCCTGAATTCCAAGTGCAAGAAAGAAACTACACAAGAATATCCTAGCTTTGGTTAACAATACTGAACCGAATAAACGTCAGTGTGCCTGAACAATACGTGGGAATAGCATTCTCAAATAAAGCTTAAATTTCATTTCTACCTTTATTCACACAAATCATGAAAAATGTGTTTCCTACTGCTGTCTACCCTGAATCTTTTCCCAGCCTCATTCTATACCAAGCTGTGATAAATACCATAGCTTTCACACAAATAAGCATTATGTTTCTACTAAATTAACGAAGATATCAGAGATGCGTATAGTACTCAGGTACAATTCTGCTTGCCTATAAAAGCTCAAAAAGCATGTTTGGCAATGCAATGACCACGTACCTGCCAAGGAATCCGTCCATGGTACCAAGCATGGCTACGCAAGTCTTCACTACTCAGCTGCAGTTCTTCCTCTAACTCCTTCTTCAGCTTTTCTGGGCTGTTGTCCATAACCTGCCTCTCCCTAGAAAACTGTAATAAAAGATTAAAAGCTTCAGCTGTGCCAAGTTTAGTGATTAACATTTTACCTGGGTTCTAACTTCCATCACATGATCTGCACCAGCCACTGGAATGCAGGTGCTGCTTTCAGCAGCCTGGCTTGGCTTCACCCTCTGCATTTGTTAAATCCAGGATTCGGTGAGATAACGTGTGATTGTTATACACTGCACAGAACAGAGCACAGAGTTCTGTCTGTACACCAAACTAACAGTGACACACCTACAAAGGCACTTCTTTTACTTCCTCTTCCCAACAACAATTGCAACTATACCACAAAAATGGAGCTGAACCCAAATGCCCTGCTCCAATACTCCTCCCTCCTACTTCAACCTCCATTTTCAATTCAGATTCTTTCTCCCCCATGCCCCTGGAACCCATCCAATTAAGAACACTTCAAATGCATTGAGACAGGCTGGACATAAATTCGGTTTGCCAAAGTAAGTTTTCAACCTTAAAGGGCTTACTTTTAATGGTCACTAAATCTGCATGTCCATGATGTTCCGTTCTTAAGGGGAAAAGGTCCTGTTGCCCCATAGCACAAAACACATGAGAACTGCTTAGAGAAATCTCTATCACCACTACACAACTACTATAAAATTATCTGGGCAGTTTCCAGCTTTGCCTCTTCTTACGGTACATCTTCCATGCTGGACCACCCAGGCTCCTAAGTCCTTCTTGCGGATGCAGTGCGGCCAACAAAGTAAAGTGCAGAATCTTCTCTAGAGAGTTGTCATGTACTCTGATAAGTACTCAGTGGAGGGAAGCTCTTTGGACTTCCTTACAACCCCCAAGGGCTGGGGACTCCAGGGCATTCTTACTGTTCCTGAAGAGTTTCCAAAGCCTAAAATACTCAAGAGATTCATTGCAGGATATTCTATGTATTGTACAGTATTGAATTCTATGTATTCAATGTAGAATATTCTACACTGATCAAAGAATCAAAGTATGCACTCCCTTAAAAGAAAGTACAGAGAAGGAGTGAAATGTGAGAGAGAGAGAGAGGCCTCCAGCTGGAGTACAGACTAAAATGCAAGATTTTGCTCCAGTGTATTATAGATTTTATTTTTCCTTTAGCTCTGAACACGAGCCAAAACCCACAGGTTCCCTTCACTGACACACTGATGTAAATAGGCATTATTCAAACATGAGCTGGGAATGCTTGCCCACCAATCCCATTCTCTCCATGAACCCTGCTCTCTATAGCGTTTCCTTTTTCATACTGAGCATTCACAGCACCTAACGGTGGGAGCAGGTGGCATACATTTAGCACTTGTTTCAACAATCCTCCCTGCGATTTCAAGCAGACTGAATTACAACAGATTACTAGACAGCAGATTTTTGGTGGAATAATGCCAGAAGAGGCATTCTGCTGCCAAGACTATTTAAACATGCTGGGAGCCCAGAGAAATTCTGAGATAAATTCTCCTCTCCTCTCTGCTTTTCTCAGAGAAAACTAAGGTTTTTCTTAGACAAACACAAATTAGCATAGTAGCTTACACAGAAAGCCAAAAGATAAAAACCACCTGGTAAAGAATCACTTGTCACCTCATTTCTGCTTCCGCGAACCATAACAGGGTGGCACGTATCTGTACAAATGTGGTTCAAAACAGACAAGCATTTTCAACGTGGAGTAAATCCTTTGTGCTTTTGCGCAGTCAAGGTCTTTCAACAACTTCCCCACGTCTAACCCTAACCTGAAAATCCCCCTCCACTCCACACCTCTGTGACCCATCACACTAACATAGCTAAAGGACTAGCAGCACATAGCTGCTGCCTTAGTTTCCCAATTCCAATCGCTGGGTACTCAGTTAAAGCTGACTGACATGGATTCCAGGATTAACAGTCACCCATTTCACTACTACAGCTTACAGGATGGTAACAAGTATTGTAGCATTTGCATAAATGGCAGGGAGAGTGAAGAACACACACATTGAGAATAGATTTTTCAAGAGCACCTTTACCATGACCACACAAGGAATTAAGTGTCTGAAGAAGTTTTATAGTACCCCCTCCAATTTAAATCACAGCATTCTGTTTTAATGTCATACAAATCTCTAACATTCATAGCAGTGTGTTTTGCTGATCTTCTAAAAGGAACTGCTACTTTAATTGTAGTGAATTGTACCTACATTTTTGAAAGATACTTTTGACAGAATAGGTACCCTGAAACACAGAAAACAACTGTACAGGTTGTTACCATCATTCCAAAAGCATACCACTGCACCTCAGTGGTACGCAAAGCTACTGTAAAAGGAACAGACTGCAGTGTACAAATGCAATAACTGAATCTGCTTAGGAGAGCTAGATTCTTAGCCCACAAAAAGAGCTATACATCCGTGTGTAGGGGCTAATTTCACCCATTGTACTGACACAGATTATCTTAAAACCCCAGGATGATCAAGTTACAGATGCACATGAATTACAAATACACCAGAGAAATCTAGAACTTCTTCCAGTTGTTCAATAGATTTTTCACTACTCAAATAACATAATGAGACACATACTGCACTTGAAGTACATCAGAAACCCAACAAGAAAAACATTTAAGGAATCCAAATCAACCAAATGGTTAACATTCATGATTACTGGTTTGTTAAAAATCCTCTCCACCATGGTCTACCACACTGAGTATATTCTGATTGCCAAAGGTCAGACATCTCCTGAGATGAAGCAAACATGCTTAAATGCAACTCTGAACTTAGTGGAAAAACTCCTGTGGCTAGCACAAATCCCAAAATACACGGGGGGGAAGCTGCCTAGGTAAGCAAGTTTAGTAATAGCATGTCTTCCTGGACAATTTTTTGTTGGTTGAGGCCAATTTCTTGCACAAACCCTGTCCATTAAAGGAAAAGTGTGACCAATGATCTGACTGTAATCCTCTCAGTCTATCCCTTTCTATGCTAAACACTGCACTCAAGGCCCCTGGTCCTGCAAGAATCTCTGCATATGCCCAGATCCACATCATGCAAGTAAGCACTCAAAAATCACTCCGGGCATAGCCTGCACAAGCATGTTAGTCTGTAAATAAGAGAGTGTAAACTTACAACATTAGCTATGGCAATGGGCTTCCTTTTAATAGAAAAGGTGACCTATTCTACACAACATGATGGAGATACTTCAGCCTCATTCGCCAAGAGCACCCAAAAGCTAGTGGGCAGTAATGGTATGCTGTAAATTTGCAGTAACTTCATAGTGACAAACCTTCATTTACTACTAATGGTAAAAAATTAAAGTGAAAAAGAGTCCGGGACAAAAATTAAAAGACTTCAGTATATTCTGCAACAAAACACGGTGGAAGCAACACAGGGAAGCTTCCAGTTTAAACTTTCAGATTTCCAAATAGTAGCAACCCTATCAGAGATCCCTAGAATATGAAAGCAAATCAAGTCAACAGAACTCTTTTCCAGTACAGATGCTTTTTCTGACTTACAGAGAACTCCCCCTAAGTATGTGCTTTCCAGAACTGTTTGTTCACATTTTAGTTGCATTGTTTCCAGTCCTGATTCTATTTTAAGATACTCCTGCCATGCTGAGCTTTTTGTGAACAGGTCTTTAAAAGAAAAATACAACACTATTGAGAAATGAAGTATTATCAACCTCCAGCAGAAGCCCTAAAACTTAGCTACACACCCAATAGACAACAGAAAGCCAAGAGTTCGGGGGGGGGGAGGGATTTTCCAGTCAGTAAATTTAGTGGTTTTAATAAATGTCATGCAGGTTTATTATATTTCACAAAGGATTTCTACTTCAGGGCATTAAACTAAAAGCAGATTTTGCTTACAGATGTAACAAACTATCCTTGATGTCACCTGCTATTTTATACTTTTTTTCCAGGCAAACGCTGATCTAGCATACAAAAAAGTGGAAAATATCAAAGTTTAAGAAAATTTAACATCAAAATATGATCTTAGTTAGGTAAACTTAGGAAGGAACTGATCTACCACAATGTGCTGCTGTTGTGAAACTTGTGAACACATGTTAACGGTAATTTCTCACAATAATCTGCTGTTTGTGCATCCAAGGGGTTACTTTCATTTGATTGATTGGCACCTTTCAAAGGAAACTCACTGTAGCATGATCTTGTGTCAACTGTCCGAGCTGAATTTCTCACATTAGAGTAATCTTTAATTGTGCTGAATAATCTGTTTGAGGTTGGTGATAAGCAAAATGAAAGTCCACCATTAATTTTGTTGCCTACTGGCAGGGGACTCTTTTCTCAGTTCTTATCTCCAACAACTCCAGTGAAGTACAGGTACCAATAGATTATCAAAATCATAGAATAGTCAGGGTTGGAAGGGACCTTAAGATCATCCAGTTCCAACCCCCCTGCCATGGGCAGGGACACCT
>JAOEHY010016089.1:0-14329 GCA_025447955.1 Psilopsiagon aurifrons | reverse complement strand
GGAGGTGCTCCAGTCCCCTGATCATCCTCGTGGCCCTCCTCTGGACTTGTTCCAACAGTTCCATGTCCTTTTTTATGCTTAGGACACCAGAACTGCACACAATACTCCAAGTGAGGTCTCACAAGAGTTCACTTGGTAAATATTACATAGTAAATAATACCCAAAATTGTCTACTACAGAGAGCATAATTAAACGCATATTTAAAACCTGCAAGAACCAAGGAATGGTAAAGTTGTGGGGAACTACCATTTCCTAGAACAAGCTAGAGAAAGGGAGGTGAAATACACCTCATTTAATCTTAACCACTTAAAACTACTGAGATTTGAGAGCTCTTGTACCACACTGGAATAAACTCTTACCCTCTTATTTGTCACAACACATGCACTGGAACAAAAGGCCTTAAAGAAATACATTTTCTTGAAGGTATTACAGAATGTCACAGGAATATGAATGCTGGCAGAAGCAGCCTTGCTTTGCATATTCACATGTGAGCAAACTCTGTTTCTCTGACTATTTTCAATCCTTTATCAGAAATGAGAATGCTAAATATCTACTTTACACCAGGTCTTTGTCATGCCCTTATTACACTTTGTGTGTTAGAAAATTGCAGTAACTTCTGGGCTAGGGAAAAATTACTTCTGGCTCAAGGAATACTTAACTTTTTAAACACAAAACTGGAACAGCAAGAAGCTGGAGAAACAGAAACTGAATAGCTGGGAGTCTGATGAAACATGGGACACTCCAGTCTGGCTCTTGTTTTGTGGCATATATGGGGCCAGGACAGTTCAAAGAGAGTCAGACAGGATGTATGAGCAAGGCTTTGTCAGGAATCACATCTGCAAAAGCACATTATGTACTTCATGGAAAACATGGAGAGCAAGACTCTGCTCTGTGCTTGTTTGCTTCTAGTAGCAGAAAGCTGACAAGAGCTGCCTCTGTCAACAAGATCAAATTGCTGTCAACAAATTGACACAACTCATCAAGCACATTTCTGAGGATATGATTTTGCCCACAACAGGGACTGCTGTTACCAGAAGAGAAAACCTAATGAGGACATTTTCTTTCAGTCTTATTGCACAGCAACTGAGGACACTGTGCAGTGCTACCAGTGCTCCCTATCACAGCCATCACTGAATGATTAGAGCGGATGTCTGAGCCCAGATACCTTTTCTCAGGCCTGGCTATTGGATTTGTGTGGATAAATTTCCCCTTGTGGAACAGTCTCTGCCAACAGTGCTCTTTACCTGCTACCCAAACTCACTGAAGATAAATAAAGTCAATAAATACATCTTAATTTTCAAGCATCTTTGTTACCACTTACTCCAAGCAGAAGAAAAATCTCTTTCTGTTCTTTATGAGAGACTTCAGTTTTACCAGAAAGAACGAGTATGAAAATTTCACACAAAAAACTACAAATCGGTAATTCCCAAAGAAAACAGAAAAGTGATTTGACTGGCAACTATCAACAAGTTCTCACTGAGTTTTTTACAATCACTGAAAGATTACTGCAGTCTGAGGTGAGCTGAGGTACACTATGGGAAATAAGGAATTAAAAATAACTTCCAATAATGCACTTACATGGACCAGCTAAGGAATGTAATGAATAAAGTGCAGGAAGAATCACCTCTTCCTTCTCTGGAAACTCTTTAAATACTTTCAGTATGATCATATGATCTTTGCTTTCAACAAATTCAGTCAGCTGTTCTTCTGGAACTAAATTGAAAAGCAAGACAGATACAATACGTTTTGAGGAAACAATTCATATCCTGGTACAACATGAGAAAAGAATTATTTTTACAGAAAGTAAGGTACTCTCCATACACAGCATCTTTCACAGTTATGACTGCTTTTACTGAAAATTGAGCTACTTTATAAAGACCTTTTTCTAGCTTACACTTTATTTGACAGCTGAATAAAACACATCTTGCATTAGACTTACTATTACACGTTATGTAACGGAGTTATAACTTTCAAATGCTTCCCTGTGAATCAGCATTTTACAAGAAGTCTTTCAGCCTTTTTTCATAGAATTATCTTCAGATGTTCTTCACCAAGACATTATGTAAGTGAAGGAGAGGCTAAAGCTCACAGTGAAACCAATCTGATGTAATGCCATTCTGCATACTCCATGACTTTGTTTCACTTTTCCACTTTTTTTTAATTAGAGTTTTTGCACAAAAACTACAGCCATGCTTTAATAATAGCTTACCTACTTTGTAATAATGGCCTAAGGTTTTTCCGCCCCTGCCCTCTATTGTTTGTATTGACATAACTGCATGGCCATGCAATGAACTAGATAAGGGAAGTGATCCACGTTGAGAAAGAACAACACATTTTAGATTTTGTAAGCAGAATCACTTTCTGAATCTGGTTCAAGCTAAAGTTAAGCAAACACTCACATTACAATAGCTGATAAGTTTGCTCAGAGGCAGGAAAACATAGCAAGGGGCAGCCTAGAAACTTGTTACATTAGCATTGCCATCAATAACAAGATGAAGCAACCTGTAGATCTGTAAAAATCAGGCACTTATTAAAAACATGCAAAAAAAAAATCTAAGAAGCTCAAACTTTTATGGAGACTGAAGAGAAAATACAGCAGGACAAAAGCATTTCAAGAGAGTAGAAGAGGGGAAGGAATGCAGAAGATCATTGCAGGCAAACAGAGAGGAAGACTTAGAAAAAGCAACACAAAATGGTGCCAGGAAGAACAAATCTGAAGAAACTGAGACTATCTTTGAAGCAAAGGAGTACAGCGGACTTGGCTGTACTCCTCAGTATTTACTTTAAACCAAGAAACTCAATGCAAAGCAAGGCTGCCACAACAACAGGACTTCTGGCCATTACATGCACAGTTCCTTAGAATTTTGCAGAAATTCAATATATGTTGACTTCATTTCTCAGAAGAAACACTGAAAAAACACACAGATACATATTCGTCTTTTAGCACTGTCAGGATAAAAAGCAGAATCACATACTTTTCTGAAGTGCAAACATTTAGGTTTGAATTTAGAACTGTTTATAGAGATTACTAAAATTTACTGGTCTTCAAATAAACAATCATGGGTTTTGAGAATTAAAATCAAATGTAACTACTCTTTTTTCTAAGGTTATTGCGTAACATTGAATCCCATCTTTTCAGTTAACTCTAGAGTCAGAAATGAAGAGGAATTTTGATTTTCATATTCATTGCTCTAATTCAGAAAAATTGTGATATTACACAGAAAACCTGCTTTATGCTAATTCATTCAAAGAACAGACATAACACATAACACAGAATTTGGAATGCAAAGAGTCACTGCATTCCAAATAAGCATCTGCAGTCCCCTCTCATACATTTTCTAACATTTTTCTAACTTAATAAACCATAAGATATACATGCCTTTCTCAAAAAGTTTGTGTAATGCTTTACATCCATGTTGCTGGATCTCTTCATCTTTAGGGAAGGTGTGCATGGCACTAAATATCAGGGAAAACACATCCACTTCTTCCTCCAAGAGCAGGAAAGCAATTACATCTAAATAGCAGAAGAGATTACATATTGCACTGATGAGTCCTCTATGTTCTTACTGAAGCATTGTACTTAACCATTAAAATCCAAAATTCTTTAATACTGTCCTTAAAATTTACTAAAGCTCAAATCCATGTTTTTGTACAATCCATGAGGAAGTTAGCTCTTAAGGTAGTATTTTACAATACAACTGAGATGTTCCAAAACATAACTGCCAACAGCATAGTTTCTACTCTTGCTCCTACTTTGCATTGCCTTGGTACTTGTTGGACCTCTCAATGATCCACTTCAACGCACTAAACTGGTATAAAATTAACCCACCAACATCCCCCTTTTTACAGACACAGCAAGCTGAAAGGTTTCACTAAGAAGAAAATCTGATAGAAGAAAGAGGGCAGGACTACACTGCCTGAGGAAAACAAGAGATTTCAAATGTATATGTCAAGCTATAGTCAACCATGAAATTAGTCCATCTGCATAACGAAACCCTGTTCTCACACTCTCAGCCATTTCTTTGGCCTGAAAATGAACTGAAAAGCCAATCTCACTGTTGCCCTTACGATACTGAAAAATCCTGAAAAAAATTGTTACTCGATAACATGTGTAGGCAAAAAGATTCCTATTTATGACAATTTTTCAAGCTTACAGCAATAACAGTTGAATTCATGATGCCTGCGCAGTGTTTCAGCTGCAGCTAGGGTGGGCGGGGTTTTCTGTTTTTTTTTTTCTGTTTTTCTTTTTGTTATTTTTTGGGGGGGGGGGTTGGTTGGTTTTGGCTTTGTTTTTTTTAATAAGAACTTTCTAGAAGGCATTTACACTGGTCTGTCTGCTCCAGATACAGCACAATTCAAGTTTACAGACATAGAGAAAGAAAGAATAAAAAGATTTTTCTGACAAGGTAAAATTTCCGATAGTTGAAAGGAGTATTAAAGTTTGGTTAATCAGCTGCTGAGAAGAGTAGCAGGCAGGAATAACCTGTTATGGAATATCCAGTCAACAGTTTACAACCCTTTACGATACCTCACAATTAAAAGAAAGAAGCTGTTGATTACAGTTACTCACTAATGGCAGATTTTGCTATGATTATTTGTATTGATCACACAGTGTAGCACTTTATAACCAGACCTATATTAGCCAACTTCAGCAGATAAAAAGTCAGGTGTTCAGTCTAAGCTAGTCCTCCAGACCTCTCAACAATCAAAAGAGAGAGGAAAACAGGTTCATGAGATAACTGATCTTATATAGTAAATAAATTAATAGCATGAACTATCCCCTGAAAGTGCCTGTCTTGCTCTACTGACGACAGCAGAACATTGGACAGCGGGATTGCCTTTAACTCATGTCTAATCCTTAGTTTGTAAACAAGGCTGACTCCAGAGCCTGTTAAAGTCAATGGAAGAATTTCTAACCTAACAACAATTTGTGTTAATATTATATGCTAGCTTGACTAAAATAGCATAATGCATAATCTCTCCTTTAAGGTCTCTCTTCAGTTTCAACAGAAGATCAAGAATCTCAGCACCATGAGGAAAGTTCTCAGTACCTGGCAAGATTAGGTCTCTGCAACGCAAAATAACAGGAATGTCACAGATGATTTACTGTTTTCAAAAGTATTAACCAGTACTGAAGAAAGCAAGTCAGAATGTCACCAAATTCATATTTAGGTAAGAAAAAATTAGCTTTTAGTTATTTTACTTAACTACTTCACAGCAAGTATTTGCATCTACTCCAGTAACAAGTTGGCAAAATTAACTGGTCATATTCTTCACAGCTTTGCAATTTGGAGAATCATTTCTAGCTGGGTAAAAAAGATGCAAAGCAGTACTCTTATTATTCCATATACAAGTACAATGATAAGTAACTTCGCAGAATAAAACAAGACAGAAAAATCAGGTTTGACATGCACAGACACACACACCTCACACCACAGTTTTATGTTTTAAAGGCTTAGACAAAGTAGGAAATTAAACCACACAATACCTGACATGAGGAGTAGATTCAGTGCTTTCAGTCCTATTACTGATAGATTTATATTTCCTTTATGGACTGTAAGCATTTTAAGAATCTGTCTAAAAATTAAAAAAAAGAAAAAAAGAGTTATGGCTAAAGAAATATTAACATACACAAAATTTTATCAAACTTTTTACTTAAAAAAGAAATAGTTACAGAAATCAGCAAAAGCTTAAAAAACCTCTCAATTTTTATTTTTTAAATTTTTATTTCAGTTTATGTTTTTTTCAAGTCAGCAATAAAATAATGTTGGCATTTACCTATTATCATACTCCATCAAAAATTATGCATAATTTATTAATTTTACTTCAATTTTTAATTAGTTATATAAATTCTACAGAGAACAAGTCTCATTCAGGATGGAGTTACTCTACAGGAAGCAGAGCTGTGGAGCACAGCAGACTGTGGACAGTTCAGCGCTGTTCTGTGCATAGCAAGAGCTAAGTTACAGTGAACGATCATGGTTTTGTTGGAAGAGAAGCAGCAGCTTCCCAGCAAAAGAACTTGAACAGCATCTTGAACAACTCTACCTAAATTTCCACCACATAGCACTTCTGTGATGCTGGACAAATCACTGAAAAGAAACATTTCATAAACTACCCATTGCAGACTACTTACTTTCTGAGAGGCCCAACCTGAGACCTGTGAAATGCTGCATCAGAGCCAACCAAAGTTGACTTTTTAAACAGAGAAAGCGAAACAATGCTAAGTACTCTGAAAAATCCAGTGCATGTATCAAACTGGGCACCCAAAAATCAGTTGGTACTTTAAACATACTTTGCCTAAACTACCACCTGTAATACAGTGACCACAAATCCATTACACCTTCTTAATGAACAAAATTTTAAAAGCTCTAGACAATACTTATGAACACTAAGAAAAGCTGAGAAGAAAACGAATAGGCCAGTTTTTACACAAGGTATCACTAACATACAGTAAATAATGCAGTGGGCCAAACACTGAAGGATGCCAAGGATAGAAAATATGTAATCATTAATTTTGCACTGAATGAAGCATATCTCAAAAGGGGGGGAAAAATCCAGACTGTGTAATTAAAAACTAAATACAAATGGACAGGCTTACACACAAAAAAAACCCCAAAAAACAACAACCCTAAAGAAACCTTCTTTTTTTATTTTCATGATTTTGGAGAACTTGATTCTGCAATCTTAATAATCTTCAAATATGAGTGTTTGTATATATAATATATAATAAAAATGGATTGTGCAGTATTTTGCAATACTTTAGCAATATTCTTGACCTCTCTTGAAAAACAAAAAGGAGCACTTAAAGCTACCTCACTGAATCTTCTGTATGCGCACTTTGGACTCCAACTCTACAGACAAGGACAGATGGTGGCATTTGGGTTTTCAGTCCTGAGGCAAATTACTGTCCCAGCATACAGCCCACATATATAGATCTAAGTAGTAGGATGATGAATCAAGGAAAAAACACAAGTCACTTATCCAAGCTGGTAGAGTAGCTAAACAGACACTCTTAAATCTGCTTCAACGTCCTGATTAAAGTGTTCTAGTCTTAAGCATTACTAATGCATTTTATTGCGTGGTGGCACATGTGTATGCATATGCATGCACATGTAGAAACTGTACATGGGGTGATGATTCCTTTACCTCTTTACTCCATAAGTAGCTGCAGCTTAGACTTCCTTGCTCTTTACACTCTGCATGAATGGAAAACCCTAATGAGATATCAAATGCTCTGGCGCTACTAAACATCTCTGTCTACCTTGTCAATGACTCATTATTTCTGCTGTGGGGAAGAAATACTGCTTTGGGAAGAAAGCATTTAATACAGGGTGATCTGTTTCAGGCAAATGCTGATATATAAATGACAAATATAAGACATGAGCTGACTCAGTATACTGCAGGGTAAAATAATCATATACTGAAGCATGTCCCATACAAGGAGAAAATTCCCTGCAAACACCCTCCCTTTTCAAGTATAACCAAGAATGAGGATGTTAAATCTTCTAAACCTCATTGAGTGTATGAGAGTTTAACAGAAGAGATTACAAAACATCTCATGAAGTCTTTGAGCTTGTAAAGAAGATGCAAATACACTGAAGGAATTTCCCTCCTTTCTCCTCACAGTAAGTGACTAATTATCACACTGCCTGTCAAGAACATTGAAATCAATATGAAACTACTGTTTCTAAACACAACTGTAATGTGGTCAAGTCGGCCCATGGTTGACAGACAAGAAACAAATGCTTTTTCCCCACTTAAGATGTGTTCTAACATAAACACATGAAAGTGAAAATCTCTTGGGGAAAAAAAAAAACCCACACCAAAAAACCCAAATAAAAAACTTTTATTCTCTACCATATCTGTCTCCTGCCTTGCTGCAAACAGCACATACTCATTGTGGTGTTGATGCACAGTAGTAGTCCAATCCACCTACAAGGAACCTGAAATATAATTTGGCTGGTTTGCTCTGCTTTTGGCATTGACAGAAATGTCTGAGCTTACTCCCACACTATGAACAAGTTTCTCCACAGTAAAAAAACCTGTCAACATGTCAGACAGGGACACACAGTTGGCTAAAATACTGGTAGTGGGAAGGAATTGTGTACAGTTTTGTTATTAACAGATTTTTTGTGAAGTTTGAGCTTGAAAAGGACGCTTTGTTCAACCTCATGCACTGTGTGGACTCTGAAGAGGCTATGGGAAAGATCAGCCCCAAAAGAGTAATTTTTCTGGGTCCCAGAATGAACAGCAATAGCTGTAAGTCTCAGAATACTTCTCAGTTAACACGTCTTTAAGCTGCCAAAGAAATTGTAACTAGCTTCTTGTTTCTTACTCATAAAAAGCAACCAAAATCACTTTCAGTTTCTAACAAAAATTGTCAGCACTTCTTTAAAGGGAGTTTATTCACTTACTGACCATGTACTCTAGCCACCATAAGATGAAGAAGCAAAACCCCACAAACCCAAGCTGCATCTTCATGCAAATGATCTTATGATAACAACCTTTCTAAGGAAAGGTATAGTGAAGACTATAGGAGACATATTCCCTAGGGGAGTTATAAGGCTGTACCTTCTTGCTGTCATTATCAGCCCTGAATGAGCAATATGACCAAAAAACACCTATCCAAGCTCTTCTTCCCCGTTTGTATCATCTACATCTACAATTACCATTTATGCTATGCGACAACTATAGAGCTAACCTGTGTGGGTTTTCATCCCATCTAACCACAGCCATCCAGCAACTAGCTACTTAGGCTCCCTCAACAGTTAACGGACAGAGATGAGCAAGCCCAAACCACAATTTGCTCCTGGATAACTTACTAAAAAGACAGAATAGACCATGCTCTCTGCAGGTAATTGTGTCCACTGACTTCACAGGTAGTTGAGAAGACCTGATTTAGTGCTTACTTTTTAGACAGTAAGATGAGGTGTGACAAACCCCCCTCTTCTCAACCCATACTGTTTTAGGCTTGTGGATACAATTCCTCATATTTGGAAAGAAAACATGCACAACCATCCAGGTAATACTGCATCTGTCTATTAAAATGGAAGACACTGATAACCAGAGAATCCCAGCATTGTTGAATTTGGCATGGACCTCTGGAGGTCTCCTATTTCAACTCTCCAGCTAAAAGGAGGGTCAACTACAACTGATTGCTCGGAGCCACATCCAGTCAGGTTCTGAGTATCTATAAGGTTTGAAACTTTGCAACCTCTCACAAACTCCAAACTCTATGGGCAACCTGGTCCAGCATTTGATCAACCTCACAACAAAAATTAAAAAAAAAAAAAAAAAAAAAAAAAAAAAAAAATTGCTTGTTTTCTAATGTTTAAGGAGTTATTTTATGTTTAATATTTTAATGTTTAATTTTCTATATTTCAGTTTGTATCCATTACTTTTCATCCCATCACTGGGCACCACTGAGAAGAGTCTGGCTAGTCTCCTTTACTTTCTCCACCAGATATTTATACACACAGGTAAAATCCCTGCTTGCATGAGTCTCCCATTCTGAAGGCTGAAAAAGCCCCAAAAAAATCTTGAACCATTTAGAAGTTGACGTAACAAATTTCTATAAATATATTTCACTGCACATATATGCTGTCATGATAACCACTCATTCCAGAAGACTCTTTGCATACAAAATACTTACTGGTGAACACCCAGTACTTCCCAGTCCTTCCCAACATCCTTAGGAGCTATGTTCTGTAGAGTACTTGGACAAATTTCTATTAATTTACAAAGAAGTGACCAACCCATCTGTAAAACAAAAACATAGCTATTTTAGGAGAGATATTCTATTTGAAATATCAATGTTGTCTTCTAATATTCCCGGTTTTTTGCAAGAAGGATGTTATGAAAAGTTATCTTGTTAGATCAATAAAGGAAAATTAATTAACACAGAAGACAAATGACACAAAAAGTGAAAAGATGAAGGTAAACCAGATGTGCTAATGATTCTGAATGCACTGCCTGTAGTAACACATCACTCTCAATGTGCTTCAGCACTGCTTGAGGATGAAAGACATACAATTAAAAGAGATGCTGACAGAGATCCATAGTATGTATGTCTTTATGGGCCAGGAAAGACCACTGCACTATTACAGGTAGCCTAGCTTTATTGAAGAATGCATGTTTCTATAAGAATCTGATATTTAATTGTAAACTAATAGGAGAAAAGATAGATAGGTTTTTAAAGGTGTCCAATGTTTAAATAGGGATGAGATACCTAAGCAACACTACATATTTCATAATCTCGCCATCCTCAGTATTGTGTGCTTTCAAAAAGTAATGAAGGCAGTGAAAGTTTTGAGATCACAAGGCAGGAAAGATGAACTAAACCAAATATGTTCGTTATTAATAACTACCTATCCTAAGCAAGTTCTTGGACTTTCACACATCACTAAATAATGCAAAACCAATGTTCCTCTTTGGTCTTCTGTATTAGATGAAGCTGATGCATTATGATGACCTGCAGGGTGATATGACTGAATGGGCTTTAGTGGGGATGCAATAAGCAAAATCTGTACAATGGATTAACTGATGAGCAAGAAAACCTTGCTGTATTGAAAGGCAAGAAGTGAACTGAGCAATGTCAAAAGCCAAGATGAAACATATTTTACAAAAAGGAATGAAAACAAGGCATAAAGGTTTCCTTAGCCATATAAATAAAAAGAAAAAAATAAAGTGGAAGTAGGTCTGTGTGCTTTAAGAACAGGGGCAACAAAGGAGACAATCTAAGTATGGCTCAAAAACTCTAACTGTAACTGGATCAGTTTTCGGCAGAGAGTTATGTGAAGTAAATGGGTCAAGACAGGACAGTCAACAACAGGAATGTAAATGGCTACCTCCAAAGAGTTTAATTGCAAAGTGCATTGGAAGTGTATGATCTCTAACCCTGCAGTCTGCAAGACGAGAGACATGAAACTGCAAGTCTGATAGTGTAGAGACACCCATAGGAACAGCATAGGGTTGAATCTAGACAGCTTTCATCACAGCTTTGGCAAGTATGAAAATGATGATGTAGCTCCCTGGGAACCAGAATTCTGCTTTTATCTTCCACGTACTTGGTTACATGGGCTATGTTCACACTGTCTGCAGTAGCTCTGTTTCAGTTCAGATTTGCAGAGCCAAATGTTATCAGCCAATTACAACCTTAATGTCTGCAGACTGAACTTGACCACAAGCCAATTTCTATGCTCTTCTCTTCCTGGGATCACAAGCTTACTTGCTTTACATGAGACTATTGCTATGGACACTCTGGAAGATTTAGCTGGTCTGTGTCATGACTAAACAGGTGCGAAGAATAGTCTAAGCAACCATCAGTCCTCCCTGAGAGAAGAATAAGTAATTACCTAATTTTCCATATTCCAAGCAAAACAGGTTATCAATTAGGTACAAATTTCAAATCTGCACGGGAAAGACATAGTAGAGGTGACCACTAACTCATTCACTGTGTTTTGCTTAGATAACATTTTTAAGTTTCCACTTCATGACATCCTTACTGTTCTTGTAAAACTTAGAACTTGCAGAAAATTAGCTTAATGACTTTAGAAAATTCCTTTCTGTATTAAAACTGTTTCTGATGATTTTTTATTCCCTTTAAACATTTCTATTTTGATTGTTTTGAATCCAAATATCAACAAACATTTATAAGAACTGTGGATCCAGAGAAGACCAACGGAAACATCTGACTTGCTGACATGTGGTCTATTTCACAATATCAAAATTACGACCTGAGATAACAGAAAGCTTATTATCTGTTAAATAATTATGTAAAAAGGGGTCTTTTAAATAACAGACATCCTAAAGGCCACAGGGCAAAGAAAAAACAAACCAAACCAGTAAACAAAGACATTCTTATAAACACTCAAACAGGTCTCTATCCACAGAAACAGCCGGTGGCAGCACTGAAATGCTGTTATTTTTAAATCAGGTCCTTTTCATTTCTAGCATGCAATGAATTTATATTACATTAAAGTCACACATTCTACGTGACACAATAAAGCTCTGCTGACTGCTCATTACTCAAGAGTAAACATAATTTTCTCTAGAGTTTCTAAGCTGCTCCAATCATTGCCAGAGTAACTGTGATAAGAAACTTCCATACTTACTTAAAGACATCTATTTTACTTTAAGGAACTATTAACTGTTCAGCCTGGTATCATCCTACTTCTAAAGAAGCTTGCAGGCTTAAGCAAACTTACTCCATACAAGCCAGTGGAACAGCAGCACATGATGCTTTGAAAGCAGTTAAGGAGGCGAGGGAAAGCAAATTCTCACTTCAGATAAATCTCTTACTGTGTTTATTCTCTTATGTTAGTCAAATATATTACAAAACCAAAAGCAGAAGAGGTTGATTAATGCAGTTATTCAATGAAAATTCATTAGCAGTGTGAAAAGACTGCTCTGAACTCAGGACCACATTACTCCATTGCTGCTATGAAGTGAGAATTGTGTATTCACAAGCACTGTAAATGAATCACAGTGAGTGAAGCAAGAAGACAGCTCTACTAACATATTGTGGATGTTTGTAAACAGCGCAACTGAATGTGAAGGAAGAGCTGCCTATGACATTTTTGCGAAGAACAGCATTTGAGCTTTGCATTGGCTATGGATTTTGCACTTTAATACGTAACAATGAAAAGGAGCTCTAAAATGTCTAAACTGAAAAACTGTTACAACTGCAAGTGCAGGCAGAGAGAAGAGTAACTCAAGTTTGAAATTCTACATTGAATCAGTGAGGGTCTTTAACACGGTTAAAATGAAAATCACTATCTTCCTCGTGCACTTCTGGGACTCCTGCGCTGTCATTTCACACCTACTTCTGATTGTGGCTGGATTTCATAATTTTTACTTCCTCATCTAAACTTCTGGGCAGTGGTTTGGCAAGTTGTTGTACACAAAATAGGTCTTATCCTGGAAATAACTGCTTATTCTTCCTTCTGTATTTCTTAATGACCTTATAATTGAACTGTAAAATAACTTAAAACTTCAGTCTGCACAGATATGTAATCTTCAAAGGAAACTTGGGATCACTGTTGTTCCAGGATAATCACTACACAAATACAATTTCATATTTTAATCTTTTGACCTCTAGCTAAGTTCTACGTGACAAAAGAACCTCACCTTAAAATACAGTATTGTTTAAGAGGCATCTGCAATATAGTTTATGCTTCGTCTTCTATTTGAATTGAAAACAAAAAAGTAAAAGAGCTTATAAACATCCTTTAAGCATAACATAGTCAGAAATTTAATATATACCTGCCAGGAAGGAGCTGTACGATAAGTCTGGCAGCTGTACCATAACTATAACACCAAACTGTTCAAGTGTCACATCTAATCTAATTGGGTCAATGTTAAGTTACAGAAGCAGCCAAGCAGAACCTTAAATTTGAACCTACTCTTAGCTAAAAGAATCGCCCTCCCCCTCCAAAAAAATATCTGGGCTAATACGACTCTCCAAGATAGGGCAACATATGTATGAACTCGTTCTGTAAAATTCTGCTTTCCAGAAGTTTGTCTAACCACGTCAGAATTCAATACTGCCACGTCGAAAATACATTAGATAACATCACTGGCAATTTAGAGGACTATGTCATACAGTGTTCACATTCCTTATTTTGTATTTTCTACCTCACCTTCTGCCGTTTATATAGAAGTGCAACGAGTAGTACCCGCAGCAAGCGGGCACACTTGTCCCTTTAAACGCGGGCGGACACAGCGCCCTGTTACAGACCAGCAGCACTTCATGAAGAGGCCTGGAGGACAGCAAGTTAAAAAGAAACTAACAAGCCGAGCGGCAACTTGTATTCCGGGAAAGGACAGCGGGTCAGCTCATCCCAAGGAGCAAAGCCGGAGCGGCGCGGAGCGGACGCCCTTACCTGCTGCACGCCCGCCGCTCCCGGGTACAGGTCCACCACCAGCAGCAGGGGCACGTGGACGTTCTTGCCGCTGAAAAGCCGGGGGGCTGTAGGGGGACAGGGACAGGCCGCGTCAGCCACCGGCGGGGCGAGGCGGGGCCGGGCCGGGCAGGGTCCCCCGAGCCTTACCGCTCTGCCGGGCCGCCAGCTCCAGCAGGTCGCTCAGGGTCTGCACCAGCGTCTCCAGCCGCTTCCTCTCCTGGACGTTCTGGAGCCGGACGACCAGCTTCCTCAGGGCTTGTTCCTCCCTGGCCGCTGCCTCCCCCTCCTCAGAGCCGGCGCTGGCCATGGCCGACCCTCTGCCCGCCGCGGCGGACGCCTCACCCCATCCGCCGGCCACCGCGGCCCGCGGGGACGAGGGCTGAACGGCGCAGGCCGGTCACGCCGCCGCGCTCGCAGGGCTG
>JAOEHY010016086.1:8301-19376 GCA_025447955.1 Psilopsiagon aurifrons | reverse complement strand
GGGCAGTGCTGGAAGCGCCGGTCCCGGCAGCAAGCGTGGGGATGGATGGATGGATGGATGGATGGATGGATGGATGGATGGATGGATGGATGGGATGGGATGGGATGGATGGAGCCGGTGCTGCGGGAGCCTCCGAGCTGTCGGAACGCTGCTGCCTGCTCCCGAGGGCAGCAGGAACTCTGCCTGGGCATCCCAAGCACCGCTTCTTCCACTCCTCCAAAGTCCTTCCCAGCACAACCCGTTACAGCTTCCATTGTCCCTTCTGCACGGGGTCTGTGCCGCGGAAGGGGCCGTGCCCTGTCTGACTCTCTCCTTTCTCCACTTGACTTGCAATGAGTGAGCGCATCCGAATGCATGACGAGTTAAACACCCGTTTTAGTGCCTTTCCTGGCTGGGCAGGGACCAGAGCCTCCTCCTGAAAGCACAGTGGCTTTTGTTACACGCTGCTGGTGGTGGTGGATTCACTTGCACCCCCTTTCCCTTCCATTCTTGCTGCTACAGCAGTGCAGTAATGTGCTCGGAGTCCTGCCCCATCCCCAGCCTCTTATAAGTGATTGTCAGAGAGATGAAGAGCACTCCAGGAGCCTTCGGGAGGCAAATCAATGAGGGTTATGGGTCTGCTGCTCACTTTGTGGCCACTCTGCTCTGTTATCTCTAGTGTGAGCTTGACCCTCCTCAGTGGGGCAGGATGCTGCGGGGCAGCACGGCACTGCCCGCGGGTATCACCCTCCTCCTCCTTTCTTAGCCAAGCTCGAGTGCTCCAGAGCTGCAGGAATCTGAGCTCTCAACAATGCCTCTCTCAAACACCCAAAATCCATAGGAATTCGATAGGAAAATCGATACCAAAAGCTTATTTGATACCCATTAAATTGAGAATTGATACCAAAAGCCTCTGCATTATTTAAAGCACGGCAGGAGGCTGCCTGAGCAGAATTCCCTGGCATTGAAGGGATGTAAACAGAGCTGCTGTGCCCGCTCCCTTATGGTGAGTTTTATTCTATGCCGAATCAGTGTGTGAGCACTCTGCTTGCACCATGCTGGCAATGGAGGAAACGTGACAACTTTGCTCACTGCTGCACGGAAGTGTTCAGAGATGGTGTGAAGCTCCCCCTTAGAACCACACAGTGCTTTGGGTGGGAAAGGACCTTAAAGCTCATCCAGTTCCAACCCATGTGCAGGGACCCCTTCCATAGAGCAGGGTGCTCCAAGCCCCTGTGTCCAACCCGGCCTTGAGCACTGCAGGGATGGGGCAGCCACAGCTCCTCTGGGCACCCTGTGCCAGCGCTCAGCACCTTCACAGGGAAGAGCTTCTGCCCAAGAGCTCATCTCAGTGTCCCTTCTGGCAGTTAAAGCCATTCCCCTTGGCCTGGCCCTCCATCCCCTGTCCAAAGCCCCGCACAGGTTATAGTGCAGGTCATGCCTGTGGTCGCACCGCTCCCACAGCCCTGCACTGCTCTGCAGGTGCTTACAGGGCTGAAGGGAAATAGCTGTGTTTCATGTCAAGATCTCTCTCCAGCACAGAGGCACGTTTAGGATGTTTCTGAATAAACTTGCTGCGAAACAGTCCAGCAGGACGGAGCTGGCTCCTGCAGCCCCCTCGCCCGCCCTTCTGTGCTACATGAGCCCCTGCACAGGTATTCACCATCATTCTGGCTGCTTTTCACTCCTGTTACAAGGTCTGGCATTTGTCCCAGATGTATTTCCTATTGGTGATTGCACAACCCTCAGCCCAGAGCAGTCGTGGTGCAGGAAACCAGCGGGGACATCTGACCTGTTGTGAGATAGAGATCTCCCTGCTCAGTTGTTTGTTCTAAAGCTGCTTTCGTGCTGAGGGAGGTGCTTTTTCACCCATTGGCCCTTGTGTTCAGCAGTGATTTCTCATTGTAATGGACATGGATCAATGACAGGGAGGAGTAAAATGGTTCATAGGATCCTAGAATGGCTTGGGATCTTAAAGGAAGCTTAAAGCTCATTCAGTTTCAGCCATGGGCAGGGACACCTTCCATAGAGCAGCTTTCTCCAAGCCCCTGTGTCCAACCTGGCCTTGAGCAATGCCAGGGATGGGGCAGCCACAGCTTCTCTGGGCACCCTCACAGGGAAGAACTGCCTTTCATTGAATCTAAAGAGCTTCCCAGGAAGCATTACCTGGGCTTCACACAACTTTGTGAGGGTTTTCATTGCCAGTACTTCAAAACCTTGAGCAAAAAGGCTGGCAAACCTGCACAAGGAGCTGAAATAACTCTGTGTGCCTGGGAAGAGGCTGGGTCACTCCTCACTAGCAGTGGGAGAAACCTGGAAAGACTCTGGCAGCCGTGATTCCTGTAGGCAGGAAGCTGCCAAGAGCCGCATTCCAGTAACCCCGGTGGTGATTCTGCAGGCCACATGGGGTGCATCCCAAAGGGGTGGTTTTGGGGGGGTGAGACTTGTCCTTGGTGGAGCAGGGTGGGGTTTTTGTTCTTTGTAAGGACCTCTAGGCCATGTGCTGCGCTTTGGCAGGACATCAATAGGAACCTCTGCAGCCAGCTGAAAGCTCATTTCTAACAGATGGGTTTGGAACCTCCGCAAGGAAGGGAGATCTTCACTGAAGGTGCTGTGGTTGTCTCGCTGGTGTTATCTGTCCCATCTGCAGCACACAGCGTTGGCACAGGAATCCCACCTTCTGAGCTGGTTCCACCGTGCTGCCAGTCCTTCTCGCTGGCAGAGGGCAAGCACGGGCGTGCTTGAGCCTCCAGCCATGGGAGTCTTGGCACCATATGCAAGCCCTGGCTCAGCTTGGCTCCAATCTGGCAATGTTGAGTGTGGGATGGGAAAGAGAAGGCAAAGGTTCGTCCATCTTCTTTCTTTTGCTTTCCCTTCATTGGCTTCCCAAATACTGGAACCCCGGAATTCAGGTTCCTGCCCTCCCAAGGCACTGTCTTAGTGCACGTGAAATGGCCTTTGCCCATTTAATACCTGTTTGTTGTCCACACGGAGTGGGCTGTGATGTTGAGGGACTTGTTCTTTCTCTGCACCCCTGAGCTCTCAGTGCTGCCTTTGTCTCTTGACAGTGATTCGAGCAGTTTAGTTTTGTTTCCTCCCACTTTCTTTGTGGGAAGTGACCATATAAAATATCCTGCTGAATATGGATGCACTGCCCCTTATTCCTCCTAGATTTGAGGATGGACTTGGACAGCAGCAGCTTCGGGCAGTCTGCTCTCACCTGGTTTGGTACTACAGCATTTTCCTATTGCAGAATACAGGGAGGGGAAAAAGGGTGGGCAGAACTTAATGAAAAGCCTTTTAAAAGCAGAAACCCAGGTTTTAGAGGAAAAGTGATTAGGTACACTTAGCTCCTGGCAAATCCATCGAGGGGATGACAGTCAGCAGCAGTTCCCTGGGAGCTGCGAGTTATCCAAAGAATCTCAGGGTGTAGCTGTTACAGAGATAACTGCATACTCCGGAGTCCTCTCGACAGTGGATGGACAAGAGCCCTGAGGACCTGACTTTAGGAAGAGATGCTGGGCTCTGCTCACTGCAGAAAGCAGCACTCCTGTGACTTGCTAACCCTGGCTAATGCCGAGCAGCTGCAGGCTCTTGCATGTGAGTGTGCTGGCAGGAGTTGTAAAAACTCAGCCTTCTTGTGCTGAATAGCTCCTAGGTGGCCTCCACGGAACATTTGCCTAACAAATGGCTTTTAGATCACACGATAACATGCAGCAGGCCTGCAGGCGCATCCAGATAACCGCTGCCCCTCCTTGAAAAGCATCATGCGAGGCTCCTTCAGCCCCGCTTTGATTCTGAGCTGCCTTCGCTTGGGCCGCTCCGAGAGAGGGGAAGCAGCTACAGATCTCTTGCAAAATAATCCTGATGTCCTGTCTTTGCGCTCCAGATGGACAAAACCACGGCGTGGTTATTGTAAGGCAGATGGCTCATGGACCCATCTGCGTTCTCCCCCTCACTGCTTTGGTTTCTTGCTCCCTTTCCCCTATCCTGCTTCCCCATAAGTGGGAAAAGCCCTCTGACCTAAAGTCTCAGGCTGCTCTTGGTGATGGTGTAGTCCCCACTATGACCTGCTGAGGCGTAAAAGGAAGAGATGGCTTTCTGGGCAAATCAGGTAGCTGAAGGGATCCAAATGGCCACAGTGTAAATCAGTTCATGGCACTCTGTGTACTCAGCTTGGCTGTGCTGAGAGATGAGCATGGGACCTCAGGACAGGAGCATCTCTTGTTCCTCCCGCTCTCCCCGCAAGCCCAAATGTGTTCCCAGGTGAACAAGAAAGCGTTCAGTTCCTCCCTGTTCAAGAGTCCTCTTCTGGGCTCTGGAAAGCTTCCAGGGCTTAATGTGCTGTTTCCCTTCCTCTGAAGTAGGAGATAGTGTTACCAACAGCGCTGTGTCTGTTCCCTTGTCAGAGACAGAGCTCGCACTGAAGTGCTCCTGCACACTGTCTCTGTCAGGTTTTGGTTGTGGTTTTTCTTTCCTACATATTTAAGCCCTGGGGCTGCTATTGGGAAGAGCAGCACTGCAGCGAGACAGAGGTGCTGTGTCAGGCAAAGGGGCCATTCCTGAGGTCCTTCTAATTCTTATTATAAGGTTACTGCAGTGTTGGTTTGTTGCTTTATTCTGGAAGTGGTTTGCACTTCTACAGCATTAAGGTTTGGCTCTTCTGGAGTCAGATAAGGCTGTGGATCTGGGGCAGTCTGCAGCAGCTCAGTGTAAGCATTCACACAGCCAAACAGTGAGTTGGCTGTACACTGTGATACTGGATAGCCTGTCTCAGCGAGGCAAACATGATACATCTTTGACTTTGTCCAAGTAGGATGATGTGAAGGATACCCAAGTGCTCTTTGCCTACAGGCTGTGTTAGTTTGGCTTGATTGCTTCCAACTGGCCTCAGATGGCCAGGTCCTTTCCAAGAGTTGTAACTGAAGTGAATAATGCTTTCAGAAAGAAGACAGAGTAAATCTTGCTAAATGACAAAGACAACATTCCTGCTTGAGATCCAGCAATAAATACCCTGCGTATTGATGGAGCAGACCTGGGATAGCCTTGTTTAAAGAGGAGTAGGCTGGCTCCTTGTTAATCATGATCAGCAGAGAGGAAAGGAGATGCTAATCAGAGTGTAATTTCTTCTTGGAACCCCTAAGAATGAATTCTCAGGGGCACTGTCCAGGTGCAGAGCACTTGTAGAGCTGTTAGGGGGTTGTGGTGTTGGTCTTGTATTGCTGGATTTCAATTTGGTTATCACATTACTCCAGCTAAAAGTGACTTAGCCTGGGCTGTGTCAGCTGTGCTTACTGGCTATAAGTGACACTGCATAAACTGGCATTAAAACATGGGCTGCACCTCAAACAGCAGTGCCAATGAGCCCCCTTATTCTCCTCTATGTGTTGCCATTATGGGCTGCACTGCATTGCGTTGCAGTGATATTTCCAGAGCTCTCTGGACACAGGAGGCTTTTGATGTCTTTGATCAGAGCTACCTGGGGTAGGGGAAGAGGAGAAGCAGCACACGGGGCTCGAAATGGCTGTATTCAGACATGCTGCACTCATGGCAGTGCGGTGTGTCTCAGTGCCCCTCTCTGCGTGTTCCTTCTTGGCACAGCAGGGAAAAGAAGAGGCTTTTCTGCAGTGTTTAAGTTTCCTAACTGGATTTTCATCTTCTGTTTATATCCTAATATAAGGTAGAATAATGTTCTCGAAGACCAAAGCTCTCTAAGTTGGTTTTATGCCTGGAAGCTGTTTCTGAGAAACTTAAACCACTGAAGTGGGAGTCACTTGTTAACCAAGTAATTAACTCAATGGAGAAATCATTGCGTTTTAAAGCTGATTTGCATCCAGCAATTGTAATTTCATGCTAGTTATGTTCTGGAGAACGCTTAATCATACCCTCTTTGGAGTTGGTAATTGAACAAACTGCTTTCTCACTTCAGAAGCCTCTCGGTTGCTCTCACTACACCAAACATCTCTGGCCTTTGAGCAGAAGTTAGTAGCTTGTTTCTGCCAGAGAGTAAAGCAATGTGACTATAAATAAATGAACAAACCTTGGGAAGGCAGAGCACTTCTGGAGTTTATTACCAAGTAAGTGATGCTGTCCAAAGCCACAGAATTATTGCAGGCCTTGACATGGCAGAACTATTTCATGCCTGACTATCGATAAACAAGACGCTGTGTTCTGAGCCTTTCATCTGTTGAAAACTCTCCCATTAAGCCCTATCCAAGGGAAGGAATGTCTTCTGGTTTTGTGCTGCTGACTTGTTCCCCTTCCTTTCCCCTCCCCTTAATAGCCTTAACTGCAGTTGTAGATTGGGAGAACAAATTCTCTGACCAAGCCTGGAGAGAATCCTGCAGAGTATGAATTGAGATAAAGGATGTAATGCATTACAGCTTGACAGAGGACACCGAGTCCCGAAGTGCCTCCAAGTGGCAAAGAAGTACTCTTTCAAAACCAGCCTTCCTGACCCCTATTCCCAAAGGGCTCCTAAAGAAATGGATCTGCTTGAGCTGGAATGTTTGGCCAGGTTGCTCAGTCTCCTAAACATAGCTGGGAGTATGTAATCCATCTGTTACATTTGGCTGCACTTCCCACTTGGCTACATGGCACAGAAACTTCAGTATTCCAGCTGGGCCTATAAATCCAATTTGGACACACTTTGTCCAGCAGCAACTGGATAGCACTGATTTCCTCCAAGAACACCAGGCATTTCTCTATGAGGAGACAGTAGGCAGATGAGTGAATTATAGCTATCTAGCAGGGAGAGAATTGTTCTTGTGGACAGTTGCTGTGTATGTAACTGGTTTCATGTGTGCTTTACCTTCAGTTACAAGAATTGAAGCTAAGGAGAGTGCAGGAAAACAGGATTTCCATGGGGAAATTGCTAGGAAACGACGAAATTCCACTAATTTAGTAACACTAATTCCAAATGTCTTTTCTTAAGCGTTCCTGTAGCCCTGAACTGATGTAAAGCAGGAGCAGAGCTGCAGGAGCATTCTGCTTTTCTTAAGGAAGTGAGGAATTCCTGGCCTGGAATGCAGTCTGGGCACTAGTAGCTGCTTGCCCAGAGAGCTTTGGTTACCCTGCAAGCACACCTCGAGCTGTCTACACTGAGAACTCCGTAATCCAGTGTGCTGGTGTCTTGAGTATGATGAGTCCAGTTTCTTGAGGCAGTTGGTCTTGGGCTCAGCAGGTTGGAAACAAAGCAGGGTCACTGCCTGCAGTCTGGTTATGAAAGTAAATGGCAGTTTCAGTGCTGGAGGTGCAGATTTCAAGCTGGTTTATGTAATAGTCATGGCTATGTAAAAGATAACCCCAAAGATTTCTTCTTTCTAGGAACTCCAGCAGCTCAGCAAGCAATACAGCAATATCAAGCTCCTCCAACTGGGTGAGTAAATAGCTTATATGTCATTATATTCAACCAAGTCAGGTGAGTGCATCTTGAAGGAACTGGTCTCCTGGGTGATCAGTAGCTGTACGTGACCTCCAGCCACTGAAAGCCATCACCCTCATCTTCAGGTAACTTAATCTATATGAAGTCTTCCAGGCACTGTCATCTCAGTGTGCTGCCTAAATGTTCCCATTCAGACTAGTGCCTTAGCTTTGGTTTAGCACGTGTTGTACAGCAACAAACAGCATCTGAACCACACATTGTGGTTGTTCTTGGTTCCTCTGTGCAGATGTGGTTTGTGAAAACAGCATCAAGAAAGTAGTCAAGGAAGTGGAGGAGATTGTGGGTGACAAAGGTCTGAACTGCCTCATTAACAACGCTGGCATCAATGTGCTTGCTTCCTTGGAAGAAGTCACAGCAGAGACAATGCTCACCATTTATGAAACCAATACAGTTGCCCAGCTGATGGTCACCAAGGTAAGAACTGGGAGGAATGTGCTTAATCTATGGTACTGGAAGAGGCTTTTCCCCTTGTAACCAAAGCGTTTGTCACCCTGGGACTGCACAGACACAGTTCTGATATCAAACTGTGTGCCCAGAGAGCAGCAAGAGATCATTTGGTTAAGGATCTTTTAATTTAAAACCACCTGGTATAAGGTCACTTCAGTGGATTGGTTGGGGTAGGAGGTGGGCAGAAGGGACTGAAGGTCCTTGCTGCCTACAGCTGGCTGTTATAGACAGGTTTCCTATAGTCAGCTTGTGTGGGGAGCCATCACCCTTCTCCATAAAGCAGAACCTGCGAGTCCAGATTGCCTTGGCCAAGGGCAAGCTGACCAAGTTCAAACAAACTCTTGTTTCCACAGGCATTTCTCCCTCTTCTGAGGAAGGCAGCCCAGCTGAGCACAGGAATGGGCTGCCACAGAGCTGCTATTATCAATATGTCCTCTCTCGCTGCCTCCATGCAACTCGTCCAGGCAAATGAGATGTTCCTTAAGGTCTACCCCTACAGGATAGCAAAGGTTTGTGGGCTGTGCGCGCTGGGTGAATTGAAGACCACTCTGAGCTTAGGATGATGAGGTGAGGTGTGCAGCACCTCTTGGATGGGATGACACAGGAACTGTCCTTGTTCTTCATGCTGGTGGAAATGGGAAAGCTGTACATCTGGAGCGAGCATGCCAGCTTCGTAAGAACAGGCTCCAAATGCTCCATCATGGCTCTGATACAGACCCATTTCAGAGGGACTTGCATGCAGGGAAGAACTGATGCCATCAGGTGTGTAACCTATTAGCTGTGTTCCTGTCCGGTCCAAGCAAGATAGCAAGTGTGGAACTCAACAAAAGGTGTGCTGAGCTGTACCTGGCAATGCTTGCTAAGGAGAGGTGGAGTTCTGAGGTTTGTCACATCCAGAGTTTGTACAAATAGGATCAGGCGTACAGTTTCTCCTACACCACCTCCTCATAAGCTGTTAGTGTGCTTGTTTTCCCTGTTTAGGAGTAAACCCCAGAATGATTGTGTAGTGATTACTGCAGAAAAACAGAGTCCTTATGTCAATATTATTTTCTCCACAGCTCCTTAGCAGTTTCACGTGGTACTTCATCTTCCATCATAACTTAGTTTCATCTTTGGGCAGCAAGCTAATGGCAATAGAGCTTTCATAATGCTTCTCTTGAAAGGCATCTCTGAGGATGAAGCCCCACTAAGCCTGGATAAATTACTGTGATGCTGTTGCTGCCCCTTCCTTTGGCAGCATGGTGGAAGGGAGGTGACAGCTTGGCTTAAGGGCTTGCTCAAGCTTTGTAAAGCTAGCACACTGATCGATGGTTTCTGCTCCCATAGACTGCACTGAACATGATCACCAGGTGTCTCGCTGCAGACTTGAAATCGGATGGAATTCTCTGTATTTCTTTGCATCCAGGCTGGCTTCAGACAGACATGGGTGGAAACATGGTAAGTGACATCTGAAACGTGACAGCATGACTCCCTTGTTGTCCAGGCCTTGAGCAAGAGCCCTCTGCACAGTATATACTTCCACGGGCTGCAGAGGCACATGTGAAACATGAAAATACATCCCCCTTGATTCTAGTAGCTCCTTAAATGCCATTGATTCTCTTCAGTGAGATATTCCCTGTAATGCTCTAACTTGATTTGCCATAGGCTCCCATGCAGGTGCAAGAGGCTATCCCTGGTATCCTCTCTGTTCTGGACCGTCTTGGTGAAAAGGAGAACGGTTCCTTCCTGGACTGGCAAGGGGAAACACTACCGTGGTAGAAGTGCACAGCACACTGCAGAAACAGCACATCAGTCACTGTTTAACTGTGCCACTATTGTCTGTGTCCCTAGGGTTTTCTTATACACTAGTTGAAATAGCCAGTTTGATACCAGCCTCTTTCTAGGTGTATGTGGGAAGTGAGGTGGCTGAATCTTCTACTTGGTATTGCTACTGCTCTGTTCTAGTGCTTCCTGCACATACTACTGTGCTCTTAGTGATGGAACCGTCTAAACCAGATCGAAGATAAAGCAAGTTAGAGCCAGGAGCTGGTTCCTCATCACTTCCAAAACCAAACTCTTTGCAGAAGTAAATGACCTGACCTCAGAGTAAGGCCAGTGTATGCTGTCAGATTCCAGTCTCCTGGAGACATGGCTCTGGGAAAGGTTCTTTGGTTTCCTTCAGTCCTAATGGAGCCAAGGCTGCAATTGCCCAGCTCTAAACTACATGGATTTGGTACTTCTATAAACTCAGCAACCTCTGCGTGTCCCCAGATTGACAGCACACACCAGGCACTTGCTTTGTTCCCAGTGGGTGACTAACATCCTGATGTGGGGGTGGGAAAGCTGTTTTGTACATAAACTTCTGAAGTGTCTTCAATAAAGTCCTGTTTAAACAAATAGCCTGTTTACTGAACCACTCCGTTTGTCTGTACATAGGTTTCTGTTCCTTGACCAGAGAAACGCGCATTGCAGGAAGAAACTCTAGCCCTTGGGGCTGGATGGGTTTAACGTGGTGGGGTGTACCTGGAGCTGAGGCAGACCCTTGTTCTCGCCTGAAATCCTACAAGCAGCTGGTGAACAAGCTCCCTGTGTTCTGGCTGGGAGTAAGGTATAAAAGCAAAAACCTCTTTGAAGTCTGGGGTTGGCTTCAGCATCGCTCCCCCTGCCAGCTGATGAGGCACTTTGATGCTGTGCCAAGGCGGTGGGTTCCTGTACCAGTTAGAGAAGACAAACAGCAGCCAGGTAAGTGGGAGAGACAGGCGTGGCTGTTCCTGGACAGCAGCCACCCTCAGCCCTGCCCTCGGATGTGGCTGAGGGTGTGTATGGAGGTGTCTGCCTGCCCCCCGTGATCCCCGCGCTCACAGGGATACGAAGTCTCACTCACAACTGCTTGTCATGCCACACTCCTGTGCTCCCCTGGGCTCAGTGATGTGCTGCACGTTGAGCAGGGGAGCAAAGCGCAGTGCCAACTGCCAGTCAGCGACTTTCCATCGCAAAGGGTGCCTGTAGGGTCAGCACAAACCCCAAAGGTAAGGGGCGCGCTCATTGAACTGTTTAGTTTGGATTGGATATAGAGAAGGAGTCATCACAGGATCCCAGACTGGTTTGGGTTGAAGGGACCTGAGAGCTCATCCAGGTCCAACCCATGTGCAGGGACACCTTCCACAGGAGCAGGGTGCTCCAAGCCCCTGTGTCCAACCTGGCCTTGAGCACTGCAGGGATGGGG
>JAOEHY010016085.1:0-17275 GCA_025447955.1 Psilopsiagon aurifrons | reverse complement strand
CCTATAGGGATGCTGGGGAGGGACTCTTCATTAGGGACTGTAGTGAGAGGACAAGGAGTAATGGGTTTAAACTTAAATAGGGGAAGTTTAGATTGGATATGAGGAAGAAATTCTTTACTGAGGTGAGGCACTGGAATGGGTTGCCCAGGGAAGCTGTGAATGCTCCATCCTTGATAGTGTTTGAGGCTGGGTTGGACACAGCCTTGATTGAAATGGTTTAGTGTGAGGTGTCCCTGCACATGGCAGGGGGGTTGGAACTAGATGGTCTTAAGGTCCTTTCCAACTCTACCTATTCTATGATTCTATGATTCTAAGTTCTATGCAGGTGTCCAGCCCTTAGTCCCAGATCTTGTTCTAACACCATGATGAAAGCATTAATCAGTTACACTTAAGTTCACTAAGCCAGTAGTCTACTGAATAAATTTTTCAGAAAAAAATAACATCATCTACAATACTATAAATGTTAGGCACATTCACTTGCACTTCTAAAAGCACCTTCCTCATCTCAGCTCACTGATGTCTGCTATAGCTCAATGCCTGGAAGAAATTAAGGTCTTCACAGCCACAAATGCAATAGTTAACATACTATTTGTTTTGGCACAAAGCCAGAGGTACCAGGATCCCAGCTGGGCTAAAGAGGGCATTCCTGACTGAGCTCCAGTGGGGAAAAAAAGACAAAAATAAAACAAAAAATCACAAGAGGTGGGAGCAAGAACAACCAACAGGAGGAATATAGAAGCATTGACCAAGGATAGAAGTATTGTCCTATGCAGGGATAGTGTCAGAAAAGCCAAAGCTCACCTATAACTGAAACTTATAATGGACATCAAAGGAAACAGGAACAGCTTCTACCATTACATTAGCATTAAAAGCCTGAATAAGAAAAACATGGGATATTTACTGAATGGGGACTGTGGTAAGACAGTGGACTTGGATAAAGCTGAAGTGCTGCATGCCTTCATTACCTTACCCTTCACTGACATGGTACTCAGGCCTTAAGAGTCTAGTGACCAGCTTCAAGAAACAGAATTAGCCACAGTAGATGAGGATCAGGTCAGGGATCTCTTGCAAGACCTCCAGTCACGCAAATCCACAGCACCAAATGAGATACTTGAGAGCGCTATCTGATAACATTGGAAGACCACTCACTTTCACCTTTGTTAGGCCATAGCGATCAGTGGTATCCCATAACTGGGATCCTTTGATGACTGAAGGCAGACATCACACGTATCTTCAAAAAAGGGCAAGAAGAATTCAGGGAACTACAGGCTTCACTTTGGTTCTTGGAGCAAGTCCTCTTGGAAGCCGTTTTTCAGCAAGTAAAGAGGAAGAGTGTGACCAGTAAGAGCCAGGATAGACTTGCTCAGGGTAAACCATGCTTGACTAACCTGTATTGAAGGAGCTCAGCAACAGACCACCAAGGTAGTTACAGGCTTGGAGCACACGTCCTGTCAGGAAAATCTGAAGGAACTGAGCTTGTTCCAGGTGGAGAAGGGAAGGCCTGATGTGACCTGAGCAGGAGGTTGCACTACAGACATCCTCAAGTCCCTTTTCATTTGAACAGGTATATGAAAGAAGTAAAAACTACACCAAACCTCACACCGCACACCTATGGGAGTGTTGCAGGCTTCTGCAGCTAGTGAATTAAAAACTAACTCATGAAAAAAAGCAAGCAATCATAGCAGAAAAGAGAGGCAGAGTCAAGGATGTAGTTCAACATACCTTGCAATGACTAGCTTCTTTGGCTAGATTACTCTGCTTCCTAAACTATTCCTTTACGTTTAAATTAAATTATTACAAGTTTAGGTTTCAATTTCCCAATTTCAAGGTTTCCAACATTTCACAGACCTGAAGTTACACTACCTACAAGTATAATAATAAAAAGGTGACAATTAAGAAATGTACCAGATACTACTACAGAAGCATTTACCTTGGTATCTCTGAACTCTCCCTTTTCCAAATGGCATTGGTAGATTCAAAGGTATATAGTGCTCATGATTACAGACTACACGGAGAAATTCAAATTTGAATTCGAAAAGAGTCTGCAAAAAGAATTTAAGGTATATGCTAAATATCTTATGCAGTGATGGGAATAACATATTAAAAACAGCTTTTTAACATAAAAGGGTGATTTCTCTCAGCCTTGCAGTATGAGAAATATAGAACTCTCAAAGTATAACATGTCAGCATAAAATAATTCCAGCACAGTTCATACCTGACAACTCAATATAGTTCTATTTATGATTCCCACTGTCTGAAGTTACGTAAATTTACTAGGATGTTATGTATTGATGAAAGAAAAGTTTGAGCCCACAGAAGAAAGAATTTGAATACCTGGTACATGCTTTCACCACTACAGTAAATGTACGAAAACTTAGCACATATCAACTCTTCCAACTTTAGCCTTTCTCACATTCATGTTCAAAATTTCTGCTTAGTATTGCACACCCTCCCCCCTTTCACATTACACACAGTCTAGGGTGGTAAAGTTGCACTTGAAGATGGAAATCAAAATATGAAAAGTGACTTGACGGAAAAACCCCACACTCTAGGCACAGTACAGGGATTTCTAATGTAACTGAGAAGAAGTCTGAAGACTTAATGCAGTACTCTATCCATATGCATCAAGAAGCAACTCCTAAAAATAGTTTGTTTAAAAACATGAAGTACCTTCGGATCTCCTGGGGCAAAGCAGCTGATGTAGTTATTGATCTGCTTGAAAACAAAGCCTCTATCCATAAAAGTAAAACACCTCTGAGAAAACCAAGCAAAACCAAGATACAATCGATTAATGGATACTGTCGCAGTGCTCAGTAACTATATTTTTGTATTCAATAAGTTCATCTTCTAAACACATTATTGGTATTTCAGTTTGAATATAAAACCAATAAAACAAGGAAGCTAAATACATTTATACATATACGAATAGAAAATTTTCCCTTAAGACTGCAGAATGCAAACAAATTGCAGATGAAAAGCAGTTTCATGAAAACGCCTCTATCTTGACAGAAACAGAAATGACATACCACTAGCAGCTCCTTAAAAGAAAATATTTCCCATCCTTTTTTCTCACTACTGGAGCTTATTGGCTTAAAAAGGATAGACACTGCAAGTCTGTCTATATAACATACATGCAGGTAAAACTCCAGAAGATAACCTAGATGATAATTCTAAAGAAAAATATCCCAAAATACACTTTTTGATTAAATATAAGTTCATTTTTAAAACTACCAAACTCATGAACAATTGTCTTGATTACAGAAGACGCAAATTATAATTCAGTGCATTTTAACTTGGATATAGAATTACATTTAGAAAGAATTATGTGCATTCAATTTTATATGAGTTGGGTTTAAGATCCTTTAAAATCCATGAAGAAGCAGTATTATTAAAAAAAGTAACCAGAGAGCCCAAGTCACTTGTGTACCTACTTTTATAAAGGTAGCAAGGCTATGGTTTGCATTCTTTGAAGCCTCTGGATTGTCTCTGTACTTTTGAGTGATGTGTGGCATCAGCATATTAACAACTGTTTCAACTGCATGGTGAAAGGAAGCTGAAAATCTCTGGTTTCGCAACAGCTAGAAACAAATTCAGATACAATACTTACTATGGTTTACAACACTAAAATAGACCAGAAAAATTTCATTTAGATCAGACACAGATACCATTTAAAGTAACATTTCCTTTAAATACAAGATTTTCCTAAACTTTCTAGACTGAAAGGGGAAAAAGAGCATCGGGTTGAAAGACAGTATTACCACATGCACTGACACCTGTAACTAAAATTCAACCAAAGCAGCCTTTGAATACTATACAAAAACACATGTATAAAAGTGTAATGCATTAATATTTTTCTAGACTGCAGTAAACTTGATGACAGAAGCCATGAATAAAAGGGAATCCTTCCATATTATCTATTTTCCTCTCCAAAGCAGATACCATCTAGTTTGTATATAGTAACTGCATTATCAGGCTGTATATTGTCTTAAAAAAATAATAATAAAAAAATCCACAAAAAAAACCCCACCACAAGGTTTTGCTGTTCTGAAACTATCTTTTTAATAACTTCTTTGCCATTGGGGAAATACTCATCCATGCATATTTCTTTCTCTTGCTCCTCAGTGTCTTCAAATCTCAGTTTTTCCAGGCTTCAGAATCTTACTTTCTATGGTTTTAATTTTCCACAATTAGAACTGTTTTCCCTTGCTTTTTGGTAATTCACCAATTGTCTTAGAAGAGTCATAATTTCTTCCATTTACTACTTCACCCAATAAGACAAAAAAAAGCCAGCAAAACACTTTATTTAAAGGGCTTGTAAACCAAGAAGCGATGCTCAGGAACACAGATACATGCAAACAAGAGGTAAGCCCTGCTCGTATTTCTTTCATGTCACAGGTAAGATGACAATGAGGTTAGTTCTAAAACTGGAGATGTCTTTTTTAACATGAATGTGGAGGCAACAACAAAAATCACTCCAGTAGTTTGTAAGCTATGAACCTTACTTCATGTTATTGCAGGGAAGCAAGACAAAAACCAGCAGTTCAAGGTGATACACAGCAGAGTACTAGAATCTAAAGGTGCCTGTTAAAAGAATTTCTCATTTCTCACATTTGGGAGTTGCTTTTGAAGATACTGTTAAAATATAAACAAAATATTAACCTGAAATGATTGGGGTTCCTATGCAAATATACATAGCATGCAGAACGCTATTGTGTGGAACATCAATAGAAACTAAGCATGTATTTTCCAGTACCACTTTTAGTGGTTTGGGGTGGGGGTTTTTGTTTGTTTTCCTCTTCAGTCACAAATACTGCATGTTTCCATGCCCGTGAGTCCTAACAAAAAATGTGGCAACATTTTGGTAGTTTCAATGCTGTGAAAGAAAAATCTATGCATGAACTGTTATCATCTTAGAAAGATTTATGGCTACAGAACCTACTAAATCTATAAAAAAACCTTACTGGGCATCCTTTCCTTATTTTCTAAAATAAAATGGGTCCTCTTTAAGAGTGCTGTCAGTACTTAGATCACATTTTTGTGGTTTATCTACTGCTTTCTGGCAACTTGGAATCATAAAGAAAATACAACTATCAATTGGTACTTTCTACAAAATGTGTTTCACAATTATGCTATTAAAATTAAATTATATAAATTTTTAACCTACCTAAAAAAATTTGTAGGGTGGAAAGATTACTTAAAACGACCATCTTTTTCAAAATTTATATGATCACGTAACCCCAAATAATAGACAAAATTTGATGCAATAGGTGGATGCAAAATGCTACTTAAATAAGGTCAGACTGATTTGTCTCCTGCCTGCATCTTTTGGTGCATTTTAATGAAAAACCGAAGCATACTTACACCAACCCTTAGGAATCTATCTCAAAAGACCAGTTTGCATAGCATTTAATTTATAGCTAAATCACAAAATGAACTGCTTAGTCTTTCAAGTACAGCAAATCTGAGGCCATCAGAATTCAGCTACTGGTTCTTACTACTGAAAAAAGAAAAGAATCAGTGCCTTCCCTTATTGTTACTTATGTCACCTAGACATCAAAAAGATGGAGGCCTTCCTGAGTAATAATGGTTTACGCCTACCCCAATTCACACTGTCATTCTGTAACATCAGGTAATAAAATCAGTCTCAAGCACTTGTAACTGACACTGTGCCCTTACCAACTTCCTTTTCCCTAAAATGAAAGTCTCGTTCCTTGTATGTATGCGCTGGGGCTTTCCAAATACTAATTTATTGTTGGAATGACATGGGTCAGTAAAGACACACTAGCTCTGAGCAAATGAGTCAGCAGAGCACTTGTAGAGGAAAGAAATAACTACAAAAAAATTGAAAAAATATATATTAAGAACCAGTAATAATGTAAATGCTACCCAATGGTAGTATGCCATACTAATCTAGAGATGTAGATTACATGGGTGAGGATACTGAAAACCCGAACACTGGTGGAGTTATTCTGAAAAGTAAACTGCATTTGTTTTTCATTTGCTTACAGACTCGTGCTTTAAAAATATTATATTCTACTGTACTTTCTTAATCCACCTTCTGATCTCAATTTAAAAATATAAATCCTATTGTAAGGAAGTAATAATTAAATTAAGGAAATGGGTTTGCATGACAGCAAGTTAGTGGTTTCTTTGGTGTCTTTTTTTAAACCAATACACTGCTTTCTAACTTGTGAGGACTTCTGTAAGTTTGTCAAAATCAGAAAAATTATATAAACTTTGTTTAGAAAAGAAAAACCAGCATGTTGCTGTTTTTCAGAGCATCACCTACTAAATCCAATCGAAACCTTCCACAGGCTATAGAAGTTTCACATACACAATATTTTGAAAACCCTGCCCAGAAAAAAACACATTCTGTAATTAGAAAAAACTGTATCCTTCTCACAGAACTGAATACTGTAAAATAAAAAGCACTGCCAGAAACGTCAGGTAAGTACTAGAACCAACAAAAATTCTTTCAGTGTTTTTCAATAATAATTTAACTGATTATAAGAAGGTCAAAATAGGGGTGTGAAATAAGAAATACTCTGTTCACAGAGTGACCAGAAGTGCAAACTCTTTGCTCAAGGAACATCAAATCAGTAACAGAAATTTAAGTTTAAGAATCCTGAATTATTTGAACAGATGGTATGAACTGCTTTAGTCTGAAAGACAGTAGATTTAGATTAGATACTAAGTAGAAGCTCTTTACTGTGAGGGCGGTGAGGCACTGGCACAGGCTGCCCGGAGAAGCTGTGGCTGCCCCATCCCTGGCAGTGTTCAAGGCCAGGCTGGATGGGGCTTTGAGCAACCTGGTCTAGTGGAAGGTGTCTCTTCCAATGGCAAGGGGGTTGGAACTAAATGATTTTTAAGATCCCTCCCCACCCAGACCACTCTGTGACTCTGTATTTAAATAGAGACAAACCCTTTTCCTTATATGCAACGTCAACACAGCAGGTAGCATTTCATGATGCTACAAGCAAAAGTTTGAATCACAGAATCAGAAACATTGACTAACTAGGTCAGAAAAGACCTCTAAGATCATTGAGTCCAACCATTACTCCAGGACTGCCAAGTCCACTACTAAACCATATCACTAAGGGCAAACCGATCTCACATGGCTGTCCCTCAAGGCCTCCACTCAGAGTCACTCACCATCATGCCTCATTTCCCCTCATGATCTCCACTCACAGCCATCCCTCATCTACCCCCCACAGTGGCCTACTCTGCTTCCCCTACCCCTCACAGCCACCCCTTAAGATCTCTCCTCATGGGAACCCTCATGGCCCATGGCTGCCCTGCTCTCCTTTCATGAGCCACCCTCAACCCTCATGGCCATCCCTCCTCTCCCCTCAGGAGCTCCCCTCAGAGCTCCCCCTCACAAGCACCCCTCACAAGCTCCCCTCATACCTGCCCCCTCAAGCTCCCCTCTTCAAATGCAAAATAACAGGATGGACTCAAGCATTCTTTGCTTATTTTAGCTACTCACAGAAAACAAAGTCAGAATAGAACACAGCTGGGCAGACTGAGGTGGGGGGAGGTTTAGCTTAAAATACACAACTGCTTTTGGTACTAAATGAGGAGCCTGACAAACTAACTGAGCTTCTCCTGCATTCCAGAGGAACAGGAAAAATAGTTGTGTGTGTGACAGATTTTTTTCCTTATTCAATTCTGATTGTTTAAAATTAAGTAATTAGAATTCCTCCCATTTCTACAAAGTGTGCAATTCACTGTTCTCAGAGTCATTTCATATCACAGCTATTGTGCTGCTCAGGAAAAAGCCCACATTATTTCTGGGTAATGCTGGGTAAAGTCCACAGTGTTATCTATTGCTTCCAGCCTCACTGTACCATAACTATTAAGAGATCTTACTAGAATCTGCAGATTTACACAGACAGCTCTGCTGTATGAATATTAAAGTGTTTCTAACCTTTTACAGTAATGTTGAATCTAGCCCTCTAGTTTTCCTATCTACTATTTCAATTGGTTTCTCCTGCTGCTTTGCTCTTTCCTCCCCTTTCTTACAAATCGAGTTATTATCTATAAATCATAACCACGTGTATAAAGAACTTTTTCTTCTAATATGCAAGAAAAATGAGTGACTAGAGAAAGAAGAGACTACACAAACTTAGTTTAGAATAACATTTTTTTGCACAAGTTGACATACCTTCACTTTAGAGTTTTCTATCAAATGCTGAGCCATTGATTTTATCAGAACTTCAAAGAAAAACCATGAATACTGCAGAGAAAAGAAAACATTCTGTAAAACCACCATATGCATTCAACTACTATTTCAATGCAGTTACTCTTCAGTTATGACCAGGTTAAGAACATAAAGTGAAAAGTATGGTTCAATATATACCTTAAGTAGCTTGTTGCTTGTAAGAAAGTCAGCAGATGGCTTTAAAATTGTTGTCATGGACTTCGTCAGTTCTTCATGTACTGTCTTATATTCAGAAGCAACATAGGGTTCAGCTTTATAACCATACTTAGGGAGGAAAACCAGAATTGAAATTAAACAGATGCAACTAAATTTACTCTTTTTAGAGAAACAGAAGAGGGAAACATCTAAGTTACTTTTACCTACCTTGACATAAGATCTCAAGTAGCTATCCAAGCCTTCTTCATGACACTGAGCAACAATATGGATAATGACCCTAAACAGAAGTAAGAAACCAAGTAAGCCCACAAAAAAAGCTATGATAGCAATAGCAAAAATGCTACTCAGTTACAGGTTTATGTGATAACCCAGTCACCACTTAAACTCTACAAAGCACTTAAAATTATTTACCTTGTCACATTGACTGCAACTTCCTCTTGAGTTGCTCTAGTGAGAACTCGAAACAACTGGTTTAGAACAGTTGGCAGGAAAGCTATCATCACATGGCTTTCCATAGCATGAAGGCTCTAAAAGAAAGTAGTAATACTGTTATTCCCTTAAAACAATGGCATTTAAATCACAAGTTCTGCAACTATAAAATTTAGGGCAAGTCTTTTTCCTAAAAGACTTGCACACCACTCGCACTGCTATCCAAAGAAATACTGCATAGGAAGCAACTAAGAATAGTTTCCAACATAAATACTTGGTAAATGTTTTATACATTCAGGTAAATTAGGGAGAAAAATTAAGTTTTATTCAAAGCATTTTAGAAGTAGTTGTTTGTACTTTTCCACTGAAAAGCATTCTAGGTAACGTGTACATCACAGCAACCATACACTGACACTCTGGTATAGTTTGCTATTTTCTCCACCAATGCAGACATTTAGCAAACGGAAGTTCCACAGAAACATACAGGTTGACTACATTTGGTAAGTGCAATACTAGTTATAGTAGTCATTGCAAAACAACAAACTAATGTTAAAAACCAGAATGAAGTAAAATCCCTAACTACCTAATGCTGGAAACTGGAGACAGCATATTACCACTCAGCTTCTTCATGAAATGACTTTGCATTCCACCACATGCAAAAGATTTTATAGACATAACCACCTTGACATAAAAGGCAGTGTATGGCATTTCATCCTACATTGTTTCATGCTATAAAATTCACTGGAGCTAGAGGAAGTTGGACAAAAAGTGTCTATTTGCTGAACATGCATACAGACAAGAAGTTTCAAACATTTCCATTTAGTGTTAGGTAGCTGTCTTGTGTTTAAATGTTTGCCTGTATGCACATTCACACTATTCAGAACTCTAAACGGTCTTCTTTCCTACATGATCTGTGATTTTTCTTGGAAACACCAGCCATAAGCTACAGCATCTTTGCTATAAGCCTTGAATATCTTAGCATTGGGTAAACATGCAAGTGGAACTTCAGCTCACACCTCTTTCCAGGATGCAAACACTTTTTGGTAAAGGTGCTGTTTAAAGTAGGACTCTGAAGTGGACTTGTAACCTAACTTCTGATGCCTTTGAGTATTCAATTACACTCAGACTGCCAGAAGTAGCTGTGCCCTTTGATCTCTCAGGCAGCAATGGAAGTAACTACAAGCAGATCCCTCAATTTACGCCATGCTAAGCGATGTCTGGACTCATGAAACATGAAAGAGAGCATAATCAGGTGAGTCTCAGAAAACCTTAAGAAGTGTCAGGTGGTGCTTTCACAAAATCCTAGTAGGTAGAACAAGAGCAGAAAGAAGAGAGAATGGGAGAACACTTGTCAGGTTCAGCAACCCAAGTTACTCTGCCAGTAGCACACTGACTTCGTGAAGAAAATTAAATCCTAAATATTTAAATGTGTTATTGTAGCATAAACATTACCTGCAGCAAACTGTCACCAGTGAACTAAAACACTGATCTTTAAGGAGCATTTAGCACTCAGACTGGCCAAGTCTGGCACAGGTAGGTACAAGCTGACACACAGAAGGCAACCTCTCAATACAGCAGTGGTAAAAAGTATTTAGGTCCCTGTGAGACCAAGCTAGACAGGAATGTGGCCCAATGCAACTGAAAATAGCCATAAGATGTAGCTGACACAAAAGACAGCATTTGTTTTTTGTTACCATGAAGCAATGCAATAAAGACAATATGATGTGTTGATCTAGTACAAACAGTAGGAAGCAACAGGCAAAGAGGTTCCCACATACACACAGGAAGAAAGACTGTATTTTGAAAAGTATCACAATGACAGGATTTGCAGGTGTGGCATCAGGGAGGGATTCTGCAAATAAGCTGCTTCTAGCTTCAGCAGGACTTCGATACTACAGACTGCTGACTTCTAAAGCCAAACACTACCAGGCTTAGTGCTAGTGTCATGTAAGCGGGGACTGTTTGGTACAATTACTGCTGCTGAAAGCAGCGGAAATCAGGATTGCTCCAGATCTAAAAAAAAAATCACAGAGGAACTTGAAACAGATAGTTCAAGTGAGAAAAGCAGAGAAATGACATCTCAAAACAAGAATGTCAGTAGCAGAAACCCAAGTTAGAGGCACCTCTAGTGACACATTCTAAGAAAACATGGGGGATGATGAAGTTTAGCAACAAAATTATTTGTTCTTTGTTTTACCCTTTTGATGTGAGGCTGCAGTAGCCAGAAGGGGTGCATGATTGTCATATGCTTTATCAATATGTTTCAGGATTGCAAAATTTCAGACTGATAAGGACAAATAGAAGATGCAGAAACAGGTCTGTCAGTAAAAAATGGTAATAATAGAAAAAAACCCACCCTATTTCCAAATAGGGGTTTTCATTATTCTGCTGCTAATGTAATGTGTCCTGTTTCGTACCAAAGTTGATCACAGAAGTACTGGGGCAATGAAGTAGACTCAGAGCCGTGGTTGACATAATCTGGGTCCCAAGTTTAAAGTCCAGTTTAGAAGTGTCCACATTTAATAGTTAAGTTCTTACTTAAATGTCTTGAGTAGACAGTCCAGTTTTATTAACTGATGGTATTCAATTACAACTACAAGCTCTGTTGTACCCAAGAAAAATAGTTACTTGTGATACCTCACATAGATTTTAAGGTGACTGAATTCTGGGCTTCACATTAAAAATATAGCCTACTTGGTTTAAGACAAAATTGCTGTGGAATGCACTCTACTGATCTAATCCTGAAAGAAAACTGTAGACATGACAATTATGACCTTCTAAGAAACATTTTAGAAAAACAGGAGTCATCACTCCTTGTTATTCTCCCGTGCAGTTCAATCTGATTATTTTGACAAACTAAGCCATCAGTGTTTCAAAATTATTACTCCTAAGGCTCACCAGTGCTGTCTCATTATTTCCTCATGATTTCCTTACACTGCAATTGTAAATTTATCTAAGGTAGGAAGTATCTGTTTGTTCTTTCATATACTGAGTATTCCATTAATGAGATACAGAAAATGCCCGAAGTCCAAGGCTTTGCAAAAGTACAAATAAATAAATTATCTGTTATTCACTGCCACTTTATACCTTAAGATATTTTACAAGATCACTTCCAAGTGCATGAGCTCCAGACTCAGTTTTCTGACAGTATTGAAAAAAATTATGCAAGTGCTGGTCCTGTCAAAGACAAAAAGAACAACAAATTAAATGATAGCCAACATCGCTATCCATAGTCCAAAGCAGAACACATTGAAAATACTTATATATAGAAATCCATATACGTGTCCAAAGAGTCAATTTTCAAAAACACCTGAAATTCGCTATTCCAAAGACTAAGGTAGTCTACATGTAATGTTTACTTTTCTAATGCACATAAGAAATTTCCAGTGATTTCTGAATACAAAACACCACCTATATTTATTTCAAACCAACTGACATGCAGAAAATAGCATACTTAAAGTTCATTATCCCAACCAAACATAACATATATTTTACAAGTAGCTATAACAGGACTCATTGCTTTGTAGACATGCCAGTAGACAGCTTTCAGACAACTATGACCTCCTATCTGACAGCGAAATTCAGACTGGAATGGATGACAATGTTAGACAAAAGGCTCACATCTTTAATAGCTTCCATGTAAAATCTGTTGCTTTTTACAGCTGATGTAAGAGATACCATGCAGATTATGCAAGAGACAAAGAAGAGATCAACATACTGACTTTAAGAATCTTCCCAAATATTCTATATACATATAACAAACTTACATTATTCCTAAGACTTTCTGTAATGTAATTTGTTTTGTAACTCACCTGTGTATACACTGTTGACACCAGATGAGTGGATATTTTCAACAGTTGTTTGCCTCCATCTACCCATTTAATTTCAGGACCAGAATGCTGCATGCACATATGGAAAGGAAAAGTAAAATAATGTAGCAGTATGCTAGAGTAAGCCAATTTGCTTATAGTACCACAAACAACAATTTTTATATTTTTCTTAAACAGGTTGAAGGAATGTGTGCAATGAATAAAGTTATAAAAAAGGAAAATTATGCAGGCGGTATTACCAAAAGCACTTATGAAGCTTAAAATGTTTTTCTGTAAGCCCCACAGAGGTTTCCTCACTGGCTAACAAAACTGCTTTTCTATAAGTCACAGATTTCATGTTTCACCTACAACTCCAAAGAAACTTCTCACTAGAGAAAAGTACTAGTTTTCTGAGAAAAAAGTAAGAATTTCCACAGATACTGACACAGTTTAAACCTTAACAGAGGTTGCCAACAAGTAGCAGACAGTGCTTCCTTCCCATCCCATATCCAAAGAACGGGAACACTCAGCTGTCTATCCTGACCAGTTAGGGAGAGATTTTACTGCTAGATCTACAACTATTGGTCCTAACCTTCTACCCATGGGCATGAGCAGAGACAAACAGAAGAGGCATAAAGAATACACCTACAATGTGAAAAGATGAAAGATGTAGAGACGATGGTTGGAAAGCTTACAGCAGAGTTTAAAAAGAAACGGTGGTAGAACAGGAGGAGAGTAGCACCTCTTGCTGTTGATTTTAGGCCTCTTCCTCCAAAATGAGTCAATTTCATCTCTGTGTTTCATTCTCTTAGTCAAATTGCCTATCACATTTAATGTTTTGTATCCTCCTTGGTACAATTTTTATTACTACAACTTTGCAAGCTTTCTGCTTTGAAAAGTACAACCATAAATTTCACTCGTGAAATATAAAGATCACAAAAATCAAGATGTGAGAATAAGACTTTTTCAGGAATAAAGGACTTACTGAAAGGAGACAGCATGAAATGCTAAAAAAAATTTAGTACAGGACTTCAGATTATTTGCAAATCTTCATAAACTGAAAAAAAATTTAATATATTCTAAAATTACTGTAACTTCTAGTCAATTATTACTAGAAAAAAATAACACATTTCTCAAGCACATCAGTTAAATAACAAGAGAAAGAAGTACTTAAAAATTTTAAATTAAAAACTATATTCAGACAGGCTGATTCAAATTCTTGTAAAAGTCAGAATTTAATCATGTTTTGCCTCCCATTTCTGCTTGTGTTTGCTTGTTTCCTTTAAACAGATGTCAGTTTTGCAAAGAACTCCATTTCAACTATAAAAGAAAAAGAAATCTACTAGAAAATTCCTTCAACCTTATCAGACGGGGAAACTACATTCAAACCTTCTCTCCACATCTTTGTTTTTTTTTTAATATTAATTTTAGATAACATACCTTTCCAACCCCCACTTCTTGATAACTAAGATAGCCTGATGGAAGATTTGCCGACACTGGGATGTTTTGCTCATTAGTCACCACTCTTCCATCCTTTATTAGAGGGAGCCAAGAATACCCGACTAAAGAACATGAAAGGCAAGTAGTTTTAAGTGTGTTATGAATCTGGATATAAACCCTTACGAAAGTCTTACTTCTGATATGTAATTCATAAACCAGAAAATGTTACTTGTAAAGATCAAATGATTTTAACTCAATTAGAAATCATTACAAAGCAAATAAATTGTCACCAAGCTTGAAAAAAAAAACCACATATTTGAGAAATGTTCTAAAACAACATTTAAAACATTTGAATTAAAATAAATACTTAATGAAATCAGTCAGTATAATGTAATTAGAAAGCATTATTTGGATCACAAAAATCACAGGTTACTATATAAGCATACCTCAAAATCTCCCCAGTAATTAGTGAAAGTAAATCTTTAGTGTACAAACCTTGTGTTTCAACAATATCTTTCTTCTTTGTACTCCCCTTGCTTGAATTATCACAGCTGACATGGTAAAAGGTGAACAACAAATGGTGCTTTTCATGTAACTGAGTGGGCAATTCTATTTTAATCTGAAAGACAAAGAATCACAACCTTTGTAGAACTCTAGACAGAGCAGTGACATGTTTTACTGATTTCACACTTAAAAAACAATTTCAGACTATGTGTTACTTGAAGCAAGGTCAAGAATTATACACACAAAACTTACAAGCGCACTTCAGTGAAAAGGGGAGCTAAATTAGCTCATGAAATCATGATCATGAACTTGGCAATCTTCAAATTTTTTATTGCATTTTTGAAACTTACATAATACCTAAATCAGTAAACATTACCTTAGAAAGGAAACTTACCTCATCATAAAACTCTGGATTTTGATGGTGATGCAGAACAGCAGCAAATGCACTTCTAGTAAATACTGGTCCACCTGGCCTACCATAGATACACTAATAACAGAAAAAAAAAGAAAAAGAACAGAAAAAAAACCCTGTGAACCTTTTCCACTCTCAGCTTAGAATCTGCTTCATCTAGAATTTGAAATTCTTTAACCTTCTGTTTATAGAATCATAGAATAGTTAGGGTTGGAAAGGACATTAAGACCATCTAGTTCCAACCCCACTGCCATGGGCAGGGACACCTCACACTAAACTATGTCACCCAAGGCTCTGTTCAACCTGGCCTTGAACACTGCCACGGATGGAGCACTCACAACTTCCCTGGGCAACCCATTCCAGTGTCTCACCACCCTCACAGTAAAGAACTTCTTCCTTATATCCAACCTGAATTCCCCTGTTTAAGTTTGAACCTATTACCCCTTGTCCTACTGCTACAGTTCCTGATGAAAAGTCACTCTCCAGCATCCTTATAGGCCCCCTTCAGATATTGGAAAAATATTTAACTTGGCTCCTTTGCACAGACAGGGGCTTACATGATCTGTGGACTGCCTGCTGTGCAGTAATGCTGACACTATGACTCCACCTCAGGATTCCTATACATTTTTCTATTTCTTTTCTTGCAGGCACCTCTTCTACTTCATGGTAGCTCTTAAACAAACACAGAGCTTGAAATCTGCAGTTGATCTGAAGCTTTCCTATTTCAAAGAATTCCTCCTGTGAAGTAGGCATAAGCCACCCTTGTTTGCAACAAGTTTTTTAGAATTTTTGTTAATATAAGGAAATTAAATGCTCTGAGGGTTCTTTAGAAATCTGTCATATCAAAACCAAGCAAGTTATCTAGAAGTTACTCTTATATCAAATGCAAAAGGAGGACAGAAAGCCGCCATCCCAAACTAAATTAATCCAATACCACTGTGTTACTTAGCTAACTGTTCACTATTTTATCAGTCACAAAAATCAAAAGACTGACCTTTAAAGGCAAAGAATCCTCTTCATCAGAATCCTTGAACTCAATGCATACTGCAATATTTCTAGCCTAAAGCAGTATTAAAAAACAAAACCCCAAATAGTTAATTGCATGGATCATCACAGAAATATAAACAATCTTAACTAAGCCTGAGAAACAAGAACATACAGTTTTCCTCTACTCACCTTTGCAAAGGACTTTTGACTGTCATATTTCAAGTACTTTGGATAAACATAAAGATGATTGTTGTAGATGGTGAAAGGCTGAGTATGTTTAGGTATACAGGGAACAAATTCCTCTATTTCAAAAGTTATTAGTGTCTTGGTACTGCTTTCAAACTGTTTCATGGGAATGTATGATGAGTTAACATAATCTGGAAATACATAAAAACCCAATAAAAAACTGAAGAGAAAAAGCCTAAATGTCCATTTAACAGTGTTTATTAATACTCACTTGGAAAATCTGGTGACACATTATCAATTGTAACATCCAGATTTCCTAAAATAACAGGAAGTTTGGCCATCTTTTCAGGTCTAGGAAAGAAAAAAATATCTCACCGTCAGGCCAAATACAAAACTACCAAATGCCAGAGAAAAAAGAAATAGGAAACAGAAGCAAAAGTAATATCCTGGAACAGGAATATGAGAGGAAAGGTAGTTTGGGGGTGGATGACTGATCTGGTCTGGCTTTTTGCCTAGATTCACAGCTTTTCTTCTTTATGAGGGAAAAGAAAATTAAAAAAACCCTGGTAAGGCTTTGTTAACGAGTGTGGAAAAGGCTGAGAAAAAGCATCATGTTTTTCTTCAAATCAAAATGGAAAACTTTGTTAAAGTATGTTAGCATGTAATAACTCACTATAATTTGCACCAAGGAGGGGACCTATAAGTAAAGCTTTTTAAATCTCAATGGCCAGTGATGAGCTTGTATGGCAATGAAGTAAACTTTGGACAAAAGCATAAGGAGAGGGAAAGCAGAAAGTTAACAGAATGTGTCTCCTACTCAGTAATTTTTTTTCCTACCTCATCCTTTTTCTAAAGTAATAATTCACCCTGAAAAACATTCACTATTAACGACTCTTCAATGACATTTCTTCAATGTTATCATGAAGCTAATTCAGAAGTATAATTTGAAGTAGAAGTATTTCCCATGTTAAAACACCCCATGCAGAGCCTTTTATTAGTAATGATAGTCAGCAGCATAATTTTCTAAAATTATTACAGAGGAACTGCATGTAATTGTCCTGGGTTCAGCAGCAGCAGTCATTTTTCTCCTTCTCAGTAGCTGGTGCAGTGCTGTGTTTTTGACTTTCAGCC